>CAWUPU010000268.1:0-79803 GCA_963924455.1 Pelagia noctiluca | reverse complement strand
CTTAGTTTTCACTAAGTTTCATGGGGAACTATAAGAAACCGTTGTAATAATAAGTTCTACGCTGTTCCCATTGACGAAACTGTTGTAATACGTTAGTTTACAACGTTTTAGAGCTAACTAAACCGTTTTATTCAATGGGAAATGCGTAGTTTAAAAGATATTTAGGTGAACTCTTATTACGGGGCTTAGTTTTCACTAAGTTTCATGGGGAACTATAAGAAACCGTTGTAATAATAAGTTCTACGCTGTTCCCATTGACGAAACTGTTGTAATACGTTAGTTTACAACGTTTTAGAGCTAACTAAACCGTTTTATTCAATGGGAAATGCGTAGTTTAAAAGATATTTAGGTGAACTCTTATTACGGGGCTTAGTTTTCACTAAGTTTCATGGGGAACTATAAGAAACCGTTGTAATAATAAGTTCTACGCTGTTCCCATTGACGAAACTGTTGTAATACGTTAGTTTACAACGTTTTAGAGCTAACTAAACCGTTTTATTCAATGGGAAATGCGAAGTTTAAAAGATATTTAGGTGAACTCTTATTACGGGGCTTAGTTTTCACTAAGTTTCATGGGGAACTATAAGAAACCGTTGTAATAATAAGTTCTACGCTGTTCCCATTGACGAAACTGTTGTAATACGTTAGTTTACAACGTTTTAGAGCTAACTAAACCGTTTTATTCAATGGGAAATGCGTAGTTTAAAAGATATTTAGGTGAACTCTTATTACGGGGCTTAGTTTTCACTAAGTTTCATGGGGAACTATAAGAAACCGTTGTAATAATAAGTTCTACGCTGTTCCCATTGACGAAACTGTTGTAATACGTTAGTTTACAACGTTTTAGAGCTAACTAAACCGTTTTATTCAATGGGAAATGCGTAGTTTAAAAGATATTTAGGTGAACTCTTATTACGGGGCTTAGTTTTCACTAAGTTTCATGGGGAACTATAAGAAACCGTTGTAATAATAAGTTCTACGCTGTTCCCATTGACGAAACTGTTGTAATACGTTAGTTTACAACGTTTTAGAGCTAACTAAACCGTTTTATTCAATGGGAAATGCGTAGTTTAAAAGATATTTAGGTGAACTCTTATTACGGGGCTTAGTTTTCACTAAGTTTCATGGGGAACTATAAGAAACCGTTGTAATAATAAGTTCTACGCTGTTCCCATTGACGAAACTGTTGTAATACGTTAGTTTACAACGTTTTAGAGCTAACTAAACCGTTTTATTCAATGGGAAATGCGTAGTTTAAAAGATATTTAGGTGAACTCTTATTACGGGGCTTAGTTTTCACTAAGTTTCATGGGGAACTATAAGAAACCGTTGTAATAATAAGTTCTACGCTGTTCCCATTGACGAAACTGTTGTAATACGTTAGTTTACAACGTTTTAGAGCTAACTAAACCGTTTTATTCAATGGGAAATGCGTAGTTTAAAAGATATTTAGGTGAACTCTTATTACGGGGCTTAGTTTTCACTAAGTTTCATGGGGAACTATAAGAAACCGTTGTAATAATAAGTTCTACGCTGTTCCCATTGACGAAACTGTTGTAATACGTTAGTTTACAACGTTTTAGAGCTAACTAAACCGTTTTATTCAATGGGAAATGCGTAGTTTAAAAGATATTTAGGTGAACTCTTATTACGGGGCTTAGTTTTCACTAAGTTTCATGGGGAACTATAAGAAACCGTTGTAATAATAAGTTCTACGCTGTTCCCATTGACGAAACTGTTGTAATACGTTAGTTTACAACGTTTTAGAGCTAACTAAACCGTTTTATTCAATGGGAAATGCGTAGTTTAAAAGATATTTAGGTGAACTCTTATTACGGGGCTTAGTTTTCACTAAGTTTCATGGGGAACTATAAGAAACCGTTGTAATAATAAGTTCTACGCTGTTCCCATTGACGAAACTGTTGTAATACGTTAGTTTACAACGTTTTAGAGCTAACTAAACCGTTTTATTCAATGGGAAATGCGTAGTTTAAAAGATATTTAGGTGAACTCTTATTACGGGGCTTAGTTTTCACTAAGTTTCATGGGGAACTATAAGAAACCGTTGTAATAATAAGTTCTACGCTGTTCCCATTGACGAAACTGTTGTAATACGTTAGTTTACAACGTTTTAGAGCTAACTAAACCGTTTTATTCAATGGGAAATGCGTAGTTTAAAAGATATTTAGGTGAACTCTTATTACGGGGCTTAGTTTTCACTAAGTTTCATGGGGAACTATAAGAAACCGTTGTAATAATAAGTTCTACGCTGTTCCCATTGACGAAACTGTTGTAATACGTTAGTTTACAACGTTTTAGAGCTAACTAAACCGTTTTATTCAATGGGAAATGCGTAGTTTAAAAGATATTTAGGTGAACTCTTATTACGGGGCTTAGTTTTCACTAAGTTTCATGGGGAACTATAAGAAACCGTTGTAATAATAAGTTCTACGCTGTTCCCATTGACGAAACTGTTGTAATACGTTAGTTTACAACGTTTTAGAGCTAACTAAACCGTTTTATTCAATGGGAAATGCGTAGTTTAAAAGATATTTAGGTGAACTCTTATTACGGGGCTTAGTTTTCACTAAGTTTCATGGGGAACTATAAGAAACCGTTGTAATAATAAGTTCTACGCTGTTCCCATTGACGAAACTGTTGTAATACGTTAGTTTACAACGTTTTAGAGCTAACTAAACCGTTTTATTCAATGGGAAATGCGTAGTTTAAAAGATATTTAGGTGAACTCTTATTACGGGGCTTAGTTTTCACTAAGTTTCATGGGGAACTATAAGAAACCGTTGTAATAATAAGTTCTACGCTGTTCCCATTGACGAAACTGTTGTAATACGTTAGTTTACAACGTTTTAGAGCTAACTAAACCGTTTTATTCAATGGGAAATGCGTAGTTTAAAAGATATTTAGGTGAACTCTTATTACGGGGCTTAGTTTTCACTAAGTTTCATGGGGAACTATAAGAAACCGTTGTAATAATAAGTTCTACGCTGTTCCCATTGACGAAACTGTTGTAATACGTTAGTTTACAACGTTTTAGAGCTAACTAAACCGTTTTATTCAATGGGAAATGCGTAGTTTAAAAGATATTTAGGTGAACTCTTATTACGGGGCTTAGTTTTCACTAAGTTTCATGGGGAACTATAAGAAACCGTTGTAATAATAAGTTCTACGCTGTTCCCATTGACGAAACTGTTGTAATACGTTAGTTTACAACGTTTTAGAGCTAACTAAACCGTTTTATTCAATGGGAAATGCGTAGTTTAAAAGATATTTAGGTGAACTCTTATTACGGGGCTTAGTTTTCACTAAGTTTCATGGGGAACTATAAGAAACCGTTGTAATAATAAGTTCTACGCTGTTCCCATTGACGAAACTGTTGTAATACGTTAGTTTACAACGTTTTAGAGCTAACTAAACCGTTTTATTCAATGGGAAATGCGTAGTTTAAAAGATATTTAGGTGAACTCTTATTACGGGGCTTAGTTTTCACTAAGTTTCATGGGGAACTATAAGAAACCGTTGTAATAATAAGTTCTACGCTGTTCCCATTGACGAAACTGTTGTAATACGTTAGTTTACAACGTTTTAGAGCTAACTAAACCGTTTTATTCAATGGGAAATGCGTAGTTTAAAAGATATTTAGGTGAACTCTTATTACGGGGCTTAGTTTTCACTAAGTTTCATGGGGAACTATAAGAAACCGTTGTAATAATAAGTTCTACGCTGTTCCCATTGACGAAACTGTTGTAATACGTTAGTTTACAACGTTTTAGAGCTAACTAAACCGTTTTATTCAATGGGAAATGCGTAGTTTAAAAGATATTTAGGTGAACTCTTATTACGGGGCTTAGTTTTCACTAAGTTTCATGGGGAACTATAAGAAACCGTTGTAATAATAAGTTCTACGCTGTTCCCATTGACGAAACTGTTGTAATACGTTAGTTTACAACGTTTTAGAGCTAACTAAACCGTTTTATTCAATGGGAAATGCGTAGTTTAAAAGATATTTAGGTGAACTCTTATTACGGGGCTTAGTTTTCACTAAGTTTCATGGGGAACTATAAGAAACCGTTGTAATAATAAGTTCTACGCTGTTCCCATTGACGAAACTGTTGTAATACGTTAGTTTACAACGTTTTAGAGCTAACTAAACCGTTTTATTCAATGGGAAATGCGTAGTTTAAAAGATATTTAGGTGAACTCTTATTACGGGGCTTAGTTTTCACTAAGTTTCATGGGGAACTATAAGAAACCGTTGTAATAATAAGTTCTACGCTGTTCCCATTGACGAAACTGTTGTAATACGTTAGTTTACAACGTTTTAGAGCTAACTAAACCGTTTTATTCAATGGGAAATGCGTAGTTTAAAAGATATTTAGGTGAACTCTTATTACGGGGCTTAGTTTTCACTAAGTTTCATGGGGAACTATAAGAAACCGTTATAATAATAAGTTCTACGCTGTTCCCATTGACGAAACTGTTGTAATACGTTAGTTTACAACGTTTTAGAGCTAACTAAACCG
Organism: Pelagia noctiluca; assembly: GCA_963924455.1. Taxonomy (NCBI): domain Eukaryota; kingdom Metazoa; phylum Cnidaria; class Scyphozoa; order Semaeostomeae; family Pelagiidae; genus Pelagia; species Pelagia noctiluca. The sequence goes on along the minus strand of CAWUPU010000268.1, from coordinate 75,262 downwards.
TTTTATTCAATGGGAAATGCGTAGTTTAAAAGATATTTAGGTGAACTCTTATTACGGGGCTTAGTTTTCACTAAGTTTCATGGGGAACTATAAGAAACCGTTGTAATAATAAGTTCTACGCTGTTCCCATTGACGAAACTGTTGTAATACGTTAGTTTACAACGTTTTAGAGCTAACTAAACCGTTTTATTCAATGGGAAATGCGTAGTTTAAAAGATATTTAGGTGAACTCTTATTACGGGGCTTAGTTTTCACTAAGTTTCATGGGGAACTATAAGAAACCGTTGTAATAATAAGTTCTACGCTGTTCCCATTGACGAAACTGTTGTAATACGTTAGTTTACAACGTTTTAGAGCTAACTAAACCGTTTTATTCAATGGGAAATGCGTAGTTTAAAAGATATTTAGGTGAACTCTTATTACGGGGCTTAGTTTTCACTAAGTTTCATGGGGAACTATAAGAAACCGTTGTAATAATAAGTTCTACGCTGTTCCCATTGACGAAACTGTTGTAATACGTTAGTTTACAACGTTTTAGAGCTAACTAAACCGTTTTATTCAATGGGAAATGCGTAGTTTAAAAGATATTTAGGTGAACTCTTATTACGGGGCTTAGTTTTCACTAAGTTTCATGGGGAACTATAAGAAACCGTTGTAATAATAAGTTCTACGCTGTTCCCATTGACAAAACTGTTGTAATACGTTAGTTTACAACGTTTTAGAGCTAACTAAACCGTTTTATTCAATGGGAAATGCGTAGTTTAAAAGATATTTAGGTGAACCCTTATTACGGGGCTTAGTTTTCACTAAGTTTCATGGGGAACTATAAGAAACCGTTGTAATAATAAGTTCTACGCTGTTCCCATTGACGAAACTGTTGTAATACGTTAGTTTACAACGTTTTAGAGCTAACTAAACCGTTTTATTCAATGGGAAATGCGTAGTTTAAAAGATATTTAGGTGAACTCTTATTACGGGGCTTAGTTTTCACTAAGTTTCATGGGGAGCTATAAGAAACCGTTGTAATAATAAGTTCTACGCTGTTCCCATTGACGAAACTGTTGTAATACGTTAGTTTACAACGTTTTAGAGCTAACTAAATCGTTTTATTCAATGGGAAATGCGTAGTTTAAAAGATATTTAGGTGAACTCTTATTACGGGGCTTAGATTTCACTAAGTTTCATGGGGAACTATAAGAAACCGTTGTAATAATAAGTTCTACGCTGTTCCCATTGACGAAACTGTTGTAATACGTTAGTTTACAACGTTTTAGAGCTAACTAAACCGTTTTATTTAATGGGTAATGCGTAGTTTAAAAGATATTTAGGTGAACTCTTATTACGGAGCTTAGTTTTTACTAAGTTTCATGGGGAACTATAAGAAACCGTTGTAATAATAAGTTCTACACTGTTCCCATTGACGAAACTGTTGTAATACGTTAGTTTACAACGTTTTAGAGCTAACTAAACCGTTTTATTCAATGGGAAATGCGTAGTTTAAAAGATATTTAGGTGAACTCTTATTACGGGGCTTAGTTTTCAATAAGTTTCATGGGGAACTATAAGAAACCGTTGTAATAATAAGTTCTACGCTGTTCCCATTGACGAAACTGTTGTAATACGTTAGTTTACAACGTTTTAGAGCTAACTAAACCGTTTTATTCAATGGGAATTGCGTAGTTTAAAAGATATTTAGGTGAACTCTTATTACGGGGCTTAGTTTTCACTAAGTTTCATGGGGAACTATAAGAAACCGTTGTAATAATAAGTTCTACGCTGTTCCCATTGACGAAACTGTTGTAATACGTTAGTTTACAACGTTTTAGAGCTAACTAAACCGTTTTATTCAATGGGAAATGCGTAGTTTAAAAGATATTTAGGTGAACTCTTATTAGGGGGCTTAGTTTTCACTAAGTTTCATGGGGAACTATAAGAAACCGTTGTAATAATAAGTTCTATGCTGTTCCCATTGCCGAAACTGTTGTAATACGTTAGTTTACAACGTTTTAGAGCTAACTAAACCGTTTTATTCAATGGGAAATGCGTAGTTTAAAAGATATTAAGGTGAACTCTTATTACGGGGCTTAGTTTTCACTAAGTTTCATGGGGAACTATAAGAAACCGTTGTAATAATAAGTTCTACGCTGTTCCCATTGACGAGACTGTTGTAATACGTGAGTTTACAACGTTTTAGAGCTAACTAAACCGTTTTATTCAATGGGAAATGCGTAGTTGAAAAGATATTTAGGTGAACTCTTATTACGGGGCTTAGTTTTCACTAAGTTTCATGGGGAACTATAAGAAACCGTTGTAATAATAAGTTCTACGCTGTTCCCATCGACGAAACTGTTGTAATACGTTAGTTTACAACGTTTTAGAGCTAACTAAACCGTTTTATTCAATGGGAAATGCGTAGTTTAAAAGATAATTAGGTGAACTCTTATTACGGGGCTTAGTTTTCACTAAGTTTCATGGGGAACTATAAGAAACCGTTGTAATAATAAGTTCTACGCTGTTCCCATTGACGAAACTGTTGTAATACGTTAGTTTACAACGTTTTAGAGCTAACTAAACCGTTTTATTCAATGGGAAATGCGTAGTTTAAAAGATATTTAGGTGAACTCTTATTACGGGGCTTAGTTTGCACTAAGTTTCATGGGGAACTATAAGAAACCGTTGTAATAATAAGTTCTACGCTGTTCCCATTGACGAAACTATTGTAATACGTTAGTTTACAACGTCTTAGAGCTAACTAAACCGTTTTATTCAATGGGAAATGCGTAGTTTAAAAGATATTTAGGTGAACTCTTATTACGGGGCTTAGTTTTCACTAAGTTTCATGGGGAACTATAAGAAACCGTTGTAATAATAAGTTCTACGCTGTTCCCATTGACGAAACTGTTGTAATACGTTAGTTTACAACGTTTTAGAGCTAACTAAACCGTTTTATTCAATGGGAAATGCGTAGTTTAAAAGATATTTAGGTGAACTCTTATTACGGGGCTTAGTTTTCACTAAGTTTCATGGGGAACTATAAGAAACCGTTGTAATAATAAGTTCTACGCTGTTCCCATTGACAAAACTGTTGTAATACGTTAGTTTACAACGTTCTAGAGCTAACTAAACCGTTTTATTCAATGGGAAATGCGTAGTTTAAAAGATATTTAGGTGAACTCTTATTACAGGGCTTAGTTTTCACTAAGTTTCATGGGGAACTATAAGAAACCGTTGTAATAATAAGTTCTACGCTGTTCCCATTGACGAAACTGTTGTAATACGTTAGTTTACAACGTTTTAGAGCTAACTAAACCGTTTTATTCAATGGGAAATGCGTAGTTTAAAAGATATTTAGGTGAACTCTTATTACGGGGCTTAGTTTTCACTAAGTTTCATGGGGAACTATAAGAAACCGTTGTAATAATAAGTTCTACGCTGTTCCCATTGACGAAACTGTTGTAATACGTTAGTTTACAACGTTTTAGAGCTAACTAAACCGTTTTATTCAATGGGAAATGCGTAGTTTAAAAGATATTTAGGTGAACTCTTATTACGGGGCTTAGTTTTCACTAAGTTTCATGGGGAACTATAAGAAACCGTTGTAATAATAAGTTCTACGCTGTTCCCATTGACGAAACTGTTGTAATACGTTAGTTTACCACGTTTTAGAGCTAACTAAACCGTTTTATTCAATGGGAAATGCGTAGTTTAAAAGATATTTAGGTGAACCCTTATTACGGGGCTTAGTTTTCACTAAGTTTCATGGGGAACTATAAGAAACCGTTGTAATAATAAGTTCTACGCTGTTCCCATTGACGAAACTGTTGTAATACGTTAGTTTACAACGTTTTAGAGCTAACTAAACCGTTTTATTCAATGGGAAATGCGTAGTTTAAAAGATATTTAGGTGAACTCTTATTACGGGGCTTAGTTTTCACTAAGTTTCATGGGGAACTATAAGAAACCGTTGTAATAATAAGTTCTACGCTGTTCCCATTGACGAAACTGTTGTAATACGTTAGTTTACAACGTTTTAGAGCTAACTAAACTGTTTTATTCAATGGGAAATGCGTAGTTTAAAAGATATTTAGGTGAACTCTTATTACAGGGCTTAGTTTTCACTAAGTTTCATGGGGAACTATAAGAAACCGTTGTAATAATAAGTTCTACGCTGTTCCCATTGACGAAACTGTTGTAATACGTTAGTTTACAACGTTTTAGAGCTAACTAAACCGTTTTATTCAATGGAAAATGCGTAGTTTAAAAGATATTTAGGTGAACTCTTATTACGGGGCTTAGTTTTCACTAAGTTTCATGGGGAACTATAAGAAACCGTTGTAATAATAAGTTCTACGCTGTTCCCATTGACGAAACTGTTGTAATACGTTAGTTTACAACGTTTTAGAGCTAACTAAACCGTTTTATTCAATGGGAAATGCGTAGTTTAAAAGATATTTAGGTGAACTCTTATTACGGGGCTTAGTTTTCACTAAGTTTCATGGGAAACTATAAGAAACCGTTGTAATAATAAGTTCTACGCTGTTCCCATTGACGAAACTGTTGTAATACGTTAGTTTACAACGTTTTAGAGCTAACTAAACCGTTTTATTCAATGGGAAATGCGTAGTTTAAAAGATATTTAGGTGAACTCTTATTACGGGGCTTAGTTTTCACTAAGTTTCATGGGGAACTATAAGAAACCGTTGTAATAATAAGTTCTACGCTGTTCCCATTGACGAAACTGTTGTAATACGTTAGTTTACAACGTTTTAGAGCTAACTAAACCGTTTTATTCAATGGGAAATGCGTAGTTTAAAAGATATTTAGGTGAACTCTTATTACGGGGCTTAGTTTTCACTAAGTTTCATGGGGAACTATAAGAAACCGTTGTAATAATAAGTTCTACGCTGTTCCCATTGACGAAACTATTGTAATACGTTAGTTTACAACGTTTTAGAGCTAACTAAATTGTTTTATTCAATGGGAAATGCGTAGTTTAAAAGATATTTAGGTGAACTCTTATTACGGGGCTTAGTTTTCACTAAGTTTCATGGGGAACTATAAGAAACCGTTGTAATAATAAGTTCTACGCTGTTCCCATTGACGAAACTGTTGTAATACGTTAGTTTACAACGTTTTAGAGCTAACTAAACCGTTTTATTCAATGGGAAATGCGTAGTTTAAAAGATATTTAGGTGAACTCTTATTACGGGGCTTAGTTTTCACTAAGTTTCATGGGGAACTATAAGAAACCGTTGTAATAATAAGTTCTACGCTGTTCCCATTGACGAAACTGTTGTAATACGTTAGTTTACAACGTTTTAGAGCTAACTAAACCGTTTTATTCAATGGGAAATGCGTAGTTAAAAGATATTTAGGTGAACTCTTATTACAGGGCTTAGTTTTCACTAAGTTTCATGGGGAACTATAAGAAACCGTTGTAATAATAAGTTCTACGCTGTTCCCATTGACAAAACTGTTGTAATACGTTAGTTTACAACGTTTTAGAGCTAACTAAACCGTTTTATTCAATGGGAAATGCGTAGTTTAAAAGATATTTAGGTGAACTCTTATTACGGGGCTTAGTTTTCACTAAGTTTCATGGGGAACTATAAGAAACCGTTGTAATAATAAGTTCTACGCTGTTCCCATTGACGAAACTGTTGTACTACGTTAGTTGACAACGTTTTAGAGCTAACTAAACCGTTTTATTCAATGGGAAATGCGCAGTTTAAAAGATATTTAGGTGAACTCTTATTACGGGGCTTAGTTTTCACTAAGTTTCATGGGGAACTATAAGAAACCGTTGTAATAATAAGTTCTACACTGTTCCCATTGACGAAACTGTTGTAATACGTTAGTTTACAACGTTTTAGAGCTAACTAAACCGTTTTATTCAATGGGAAATGCGTAGTTTAAAAGATATTTAGGTGAACTCTTATTACGGGGCTTAGTTTTCACTAAGTTTCATGGGGAACTATAAGAAACTGTTGTAATAATAAGTTCTACGCTGTTCCCATTGACGAAACTGTTGTAATACGTTAGTTTACAACGTTTTAGAGCTAACTAAACCGTTTTATTCAATAAGAAATGCGTAGTTTAAAAGATATTTAGGTGAACTCTTATTACAGGGCTTAGTTTTCACTAAGTTTCATGGGGAACTATAAGAAACCGTTGTAATAATAAGTTCTACGCTGTTCCCATTGACTAAACTGTTGTAATACGTTAGTTTACAACGTTTTAGAGCTAACTAAACCGTTTTATTCAATGGGAAATGCGTAGTTTAAAAGATATTTAGGTGAACTCTTATTACGGGGCTTAGTTTTCACTAAGTTTCATGGGGAACTATAAGAAACCGTTGTAATAATAAGTTCTACGCTGTTCCCATTGACGAAACTGTTGTAATACGTTAGTTTACAACGTTTTAGAGCTAACTAAACCGTTTTATTCAATGGGAAATGCGTAGTTTAAAAGATATTTAGGTGAACTCTTATTACGGGGCTTAGTTTTCACTAAGTTTCATGGGGAACTATAAGAAACCGTTGTAATAATAAGTTCTACGCTGTTCCCATTAACGAAACTGTTGTAATACGTTAGTTTACAACGTTTTAGAGCTAACTAAACCGTTTTATTCAATGGGAAATGCGTAGTTAAAAAGATATTTAGGTGAACTCTTATTACGGGGCTTAGTTTTCACTAAGTTTCATGGGGAACTATAAGAAACCGTTGTAATAATAAGTTCTACGCTGTTCCCATTGACGAAACTGTTGTAATACGTTAGTTTACAACGTTTTAGAGCTAACTAAACCGTTTTATTCAATGGGAAATGCGTAGTTTAAAAGATATTTAGGTGAACTCTTATTACGGGGCTTAGTTTTCACTAAGTTTCATGGGGAACTATAAGAAACCGTTGTAATAATAAGTTCTACGCTGTTCTCATTGACGAAACTGTTGTAATACGTTAGTTTACAACGTTTTAGAGCTAACTAAACCGTTTTATTCAATGGGAAATGCGTAGTTTAAAAGATATTTAGGTGAACTTTTATTACGGGGCTTAGTTTTCACTAAGTTTCATGGGGAACTATAAGAAACCGTTGTAATAATAAGTTCTACGCTGTTCCCATTGACGAAACTGTTGTAATACGTTAGTTTACAACGTTTTAGAGCTAACTAAACCGTTTTATTCAATGGGAAAAGCGTAGTTTAAAAGATATTTAGGTGAACTCTTATTACGGGGCTTAGTTTTCACTAAGTTTCATGGGGAACTATAAGAAACCGTTGTAATAATAAGTTCTACGCTGTTCCCATTGACGAAACTGTTGTAATACGTTAGTTTACAACGTTTTAGAGCTAACTAAACCGTTTTATTAAATGGGAAATGCGTAGTTTAAAAGATATTTAGGTGAACCCTTATTACGGGGCTTAGTTTTCACTAAGTTTCATGGGGAACTATAAGAAACCGTTGTAATAATAAGTTCTACGCTGTTCCCATTGAAGAAACTGTTGTAATACATTAGTTTACAACGTTTTAGAGCTAACTAAACCGTTTTATTCAATGGGAAATGCGTAGTTTAAAAGATATTTAGGTGAACTCTTATTACGGGGCTTAGTTTTCACTAAGTTTCATGGGAAACTATAAGAAACCGTTGTAATAATAAGTTCTACGCTGTTCCCATTGACGAAACTGTTGTGATACGTTAGTTTACAACGTTTTAGAGCTAATTAAACCGTTTTATTCAATGGGAAATGCGTAGTTTAAAAATATTTAGGTGAACTCTTATTACGGGGCTTAGTTTTCACTAAGTTTCATAGGGAACTATAAGAAACCGTTGTAATAATAAGTTCTACGCTGTTCCCATTGACGAAACTGTTGTAATACGTTAGTTTACAACGTTTTAGAGCTAACTAAACCGTTTTATTCAATGGGAAATGCGTAGTTTAAAAGATATTTAGGTGAACTCTTATTACGGGGCTTTGTTTTCACTAAGTTTCATGGGGAACTATAAGAAACCGTTGTAATAATAAGTTCTACGCTGTTCCCATTGACGAAACTGTTGTAATACGTTAGTTTACAACGTTTTAGAGCTAACTAAACCGTTTTATTCAATGGGAAATGCGTAGTTTAAAAGATATTTAGGTGAACTCTTATTACGGGGCTTAGTTTTTACTAAGTTTCATGGGGAACTATAAGAAACCGTTGTAATAATAAGTTCTACGCTGTTCCCATTGACGAAACTGTTGTAATACGTTAGTTTACAACGTTTTAGAGCTAACTAAACCGTTTTATTCAATGGGAAATGTGTAGTTTAAAAGATATTTAGGTGAACTCTTATTACGGGGCTTAGTTTTCACTAAGTTTCATAGGGAACTATAAGAAACCGTTGTAATAATAAGTTCTACGCTGTTCCCATTGACGAAACTGTTGTAATACGTTAGTTTACAACGTTTTAGAGCTAACTAAACCGTTTTATTCAATGGGAAATGCGTGGTTTAAAAGATATTTAGGTGAACTCTTATTACGGGGCTTAGTTTTCACTAAGTTTCATGGGGAACTATAAGAAACCGTTGTAATAATAAGTTCTACGCTGTTCCCATTGACGAAACTGTTGTAATACGTTAGTTTACAACGTTTTAGAGCTAACTAAACCGTTTTATTCAATGGGAAATGCGTAGTTTAAAAGATATTTAGGTGAACTCTTATTACGGGGCTTAGTTTTCACTAAGTTTCATGGGGAACTATAAGAAACCGTTGTAATAATAAGTTCTACGCTGTTCCTATTGACGAAACTGTTGTAATACGTTAGTTTACAACGTTTTAGAGCTAACTAAACCGTTTTATTCAATGGAAAATGCGTAGTTTAAAAGATATTTAGGTGAACTCTTATTACGGGGCTTAGTTTTCACTAAGTTTCATGGGGAACTATAAGAAACCGTTGTAATAATAAGTTCTACACTGTTCCCATTGACGAAACTGTTGTAATACGTTAGTTTACAACGTTTTAGAGCTAACTAAACCGTTTTATTCAATGGGAAATGCGTAGTTTAAAAGATATTTAGGTGAACTCTTATTACGGGGCTTAGTTTTCACTAAGTTTCATAGGGAACTATAAGAAACCGTTGTAATAATAAGTTCTACGCTGTTCCCATTGACGAAACTGTTGTAATACGTTAGTTTACAACGTTTTAGAGCTAACTAAACCGTTTTATTTAATGGGAAATGCGTAGTTTAAAAGATATTTAGGTGAACTCTTATTACGGGGCTTAGTTTTCACTAAGTTTCATGGGGAACTATAAGAAACCGTTGTAATAATAAGTTCTACGCTGTTCCTATTGACGAAAATGTTGTAATACGTTAGTTTACAACGTTTAAGAGCTAACTGAACCGTTTTATTCAATGGGAAATGCGTAGTTTAAAAGATATTTAGGTGAACTCTTATTACGGGGCTTAGTTTTCACTAAGTTTCATGGGGAACTATAAGAAACCGTTTTAATAATAAGTTCTACGCTGTTCCCATTGACGAAACTGTTGTAATACGTTAGTTTACAACGTTTTAGAGCTAACTAAACCGTTTTATTCAATGGGAAATGCGTAGTTTAAAAGATATTTAGGTGAACTCTTATTACGGGGCTTAGTTTTCACTAAGTTTCATGGGGAATTATAAGAAACCGTTGTAATAATAAGTTCTACGCTGTTCCCATTGACGAAACTGTTGTAATACGTTAGTTTACAACGTTTTAGAGCTAACTAAACCGTTTTATTCAATGGGAAATGCGTAGTTTAAAAGATATTTAGGTGAACTCTTATTACGGGGCTTAGTTTTCACTAAGTTTCATGGGGAACTATAAGAAACCGTTGTAATAATAAGTTCTACGCTGTTCCCATTGACGAAACTGTTGTAATACGTTAGTTTACAACGTTTTAGAGCTAACTAAACCGTTTTATTCAATGGGAAATGCGTAGTTTAAATGATATTTAGGTGAACTCTTATTACGGGGCTTAGTTTTCACTAAGTTTCATGGGGAACTATAAGAAACCGTTGTAATAATAAGTTCTACGCTGTTCCCATTGACGAAACTGTTGTACTACGTTAGTTGACAACGTTTTAGAGCTAACTAAACCGTTTTATTCAATGGGAAATGCGCAGTTTAAAAGATATTTAGGTGAACTCTTATTACGGGGCTTAGTTTTCACTAAGTTTCATGGGGAACTATAAGAAACCGTTGTAATAATAAGTTCTACGCTGTTCCCATTGACGAAACTGTTGTAATACGTTAGTTTACAACGTTTTAGAGCTAACTAAACCGTTTTATTCAATGGGAAATGCGTAGTTTAAAAGATATTTAGGTGAACTCTTATTACGGGGCTTAGTTTTCACTAAGTTTCATGGGGAACTATAAGAAACCGTTGTAATAATAAGTTCTACGCTGTTCCCATTGACGAAACTGTTGTAATACGTTAGTTTACAACGTTTTAGAGCTAACTAAACCGTTTTATTCAATGGGAAATGCGTAGTTTAAAAGATATTTAGGTGAACTCTTATTACGGGGCTTAGTTTTCACTAAGTTTCATGGGGAACTATAAGAAACCGTTGTAATAATAAGTTCTACACTGTTCCCATTGACAAAACTGTTGTAATACGTTAGTTTACAACGTTTTAGAGCTAACTAAACCGTTTTATTCAATGGGAAATGCGTAGTTTAAAAGATATTTAGGTGAACTCTTATTACGGGGCTTAGTTTTCACTAAGTTTCATGGGGAACTATAAGAAACCGTTGTAATAATAAGTTCTACGCTGTTCCCATTGACGAAACTGTTGTAATACGTTAGTTTACAACGTTTTAGAGCTAACTAAACCGTTTTATTCAATGGGAAATGCGTAGTTTAAAAGATATTTAGGTGAACTCTTATTACGGGGCTTAGTTTTCACTAAGTTTCATGGGGAACTATAAGAAACCGTTGTAATAATAAGTTCTACGCTGTTCCCATTGACAAAACTGTTGTAATACGTTAGTTTACAACGTTTTAGAGCTAACTAAACCGTTTTATTCAATGGGAAATGCGTAGTTTAAAAGATATTTAGGTGAACTCTTATTACGGGGCTTAGTTTTCACTAAGTTTCATGGGGAACTATAAGAAACCGTTGTAATAATAAGTTCTACGCTGTTCCCATTGACGAAACTGTTGTAATACGTTAGTTTACAACGTTTTAGAGCTAACTAAACCGTTTTATTCAATGGGAAATGCGTAGTTTAAAAGATATTTAGGTGAACTCTTATTACGGGGCTTAGTTTTTACTAAGTTTCATGGGGAACTATAAGAAACCGTTGTAATAATAAGTTCTACGCTGTTTCCATTGACGAAACTGTTGTAATACGTTAGTTTACAACGTTTTAGAGCTAACTAAACCGTTTTATTCAATGGGAAATGCGTAGTTTAAAAGATATTTAGGTGAACTCTTATTACGGGGCTTAGTTTTCACTAAGTTTCATGGGGAACTATAAGAAACCGTTGTAATAATAAGTTCTACGCTGTTCCCATTGACGAAACTGTTGTAATACGTTAGTTTACAACGTTTTAGAGCTAACTAAACCGTTTTATTCAATGGGAAATGCGTAGTTTAAAAGATATTTAGGTGAACTCTTATTACGGGGCTTAGTTTTCACTAAGATTCATGGGGAACTATAAGAAACCGTTGTAATAATAAGTTCTACGCTGTTCCCATTGACGAAACTGTTGTAATACGTTAGTTTACAACGTTTTAGAGCTAACTAAACCGTTTTATTCAATGGGAAATGCGTAGTTTAAAAGATATTTAGGTGAACTCTTATTACGGGGCTTAGTTTTCACTAAGTTTCATGGGGAACTATAAGAAACCGTTGTAATAATAAGTTCTACGCTGTTCCCATTGACGAAACTGTTGTAATACGTTAGTTTACAACGTTTTAGAGCTAACTAAACCGTTTTATTCAATGGGAAATGCGTAGTTTAAAAGATATTTAGGTGAACTCTGATTACGGGGCTTAGTTTTCACTAAGTTTCATGGGGAGCTATAAGAAACCGTTGTAATAATAAGTTCTACGCTGTTCCCATTGACGAAACTGTTGTAATACGTTAGTTTACAACGTTTTAGAGCTAACTAAACCGTTTTATTCAACAATGGGAAATGCGTAGTTTAAAAGATATTTAGGTGAACTCTTATTACGGGGCTTAGTTTTCACTAAGTTTCATGGGGAACTATAAGAAACCGTTGTAATAATAAGTTCTACGCTGTTCCCATTGACGAAACTGTTGTAATACGTTAGTTTACAACGTTTTAGAGCTAACTAAACCGTTTTATTCAATGGGAAATGCGTAGTTTAAAAGATATTTAGGTGAACTCTTATTACGGGGCTTAGTTTTCACTAAGTTTCATGGGGAACTATAAGAAACCGTTGTAATAATAAGTTCTACGCTGTTCCCATTGACGAAACTGTTGTAATACGTTAGTTTACAACGTTTTAGAGCTAACTAAACCGTTTTACTCAATGGGAAATGCGTAGTTTGAAAGATATTTAGGTGAACTCTTATTACGGGGCTTAGTTTTCACTAAGTTTCATGGGGAACTATAAGAAACCGTTGTAATAATAAGTTCTACGCTGTTCCCATTGACGAAACTGTTGTAATACGTTAGTTTACAACGTTTTAGAGCTAACTAAACCGTTTTATTCAATGGGAGATGCGTAGTTTAAAAGATATTTAGGTGAACTCTTATTACGGGGCTTAGTTTTCACTAAGTTTCATGGGGAACTATAAGAAACCGTTGTAATAATAAGTTCTACGCTGTTCCCATTGACGAAACTGTTGTAATACGTTAGTTTACAACGTTTTAGAGCTAACTAAACCGTTTTATTCAATGGGAAATGCGTAGTTTAAAAGATATTTAGGTGAACTCTTATTACGGGGCTTAGTTTTCACTAAGTTTCATGGGGAACTATAAGAAACCGTTGTAATAATAAGTTCTACGCTGTTCCCATTGACGAAACTGTTGTAATACGTTAGTTTACAACGTTTTAGAGCTAACTAAACCGTTTTATTCAATGGGAAATGCGTAGTTTAAAAGATATTTAGTTGAACTCTTATTACGGGGCTTAGTTTTCACTAAGTTTCATGGGGAACTATAAGAAACCGTTGTAATAATAAGTTCTACGCTGTTCCCATTGACGAAACTGTTGTAATACGTTAGTTTACAACGTTTTAGAGCTAACTAAACCGTTTTATTCAATGGGAAATGCGTAGTTTAAAAGATATTTAGGTGAACTCTTATTACGGGGCTTAGTTTTCACTAAGTTTCATGGGGAACTATAAGAAACCGTTGTATTAATAAGTTCTACGCTGTTCCCATTGACGAAACTGTTGTAATACGTTAGTTTACAACGTTTTAGAGCTAACTAAACCGTTTTATTCAATGGGAAATGCGTAGTTTAAAAGATATTTAGGTGAACTCTTATTACGGGGCTTAGTTTTCACTAAGTTTCATGGGGAACTATAAGAAACCATTGTAATAATAAGTTCTACGCTGTTCCCATTGACGAAACTGTTGTAATACGTTAGTTTACAACGTTTTAGAGCTAACTAAACCGTTTTATTCAATGGGAAATGCGTAGTTTAAAAGATATTTAGGTGAACTCTTATTACGGAGCTTAGTTTTCACTAAGTTTCATGGGGAACTATAAGAAACCGTTGTAATAATAAGTTCTACGCTGTTCCCATTGACGAAACTGTTGTGATACGTTAGTTTACAACGTTTTAGAGCTAACTAAACCGTTTTATTCAATGGGAAATGCGTAGTTTAAAAGATATTTAGATGAACTCTTATTACGGGGCTTAGTTTTCACTAAGTTTCATGGGGAACTATAAGAAACCGTTGTAATAATAAGTTCTACGCTGTTCCCATTGACGAAACTGTTGTAATACGTTAGTTTACAACGTTTTAGAGCTAACTAAACCGTTTTATTTAATGGGAAATGCGTAGTTTAAAAGATATTTAGGTGAACTCTTATTACGGGGCTTAGTTTTCACTAAGTTTCATGGGGAACTATAAGAAACCGTTGTAATAATAAGTTCTACGCTGTTCCCATTGACGAAACTGTTGTAATACGTTAGTTTACAACGTTTTAGAGCTAACTAAACCGTTTTATTCAATGGGAAATGCGTAGTTTAAAAGATATTAAGGTGAACTCTTATTACGGGGCTTAGTTTTCACTAAGTTTCATGGGGAACTATAAGAAACCGTTGTAATAATAAGTTCTACGCTGTTCCCATTGACGAAACTGTTGTAATACGTTAGTTTACAGCGTTTTAGAGCTACCTAAACCGTTTTATTCAATGGGAAATGCGTAGTTTAAAAGATATTTAGGTGAACTCTTATTACGGGGCTTAGTTTTCACTAAGTTTCATGGGGAACTATAAGAAACCGTTGTAATAATAAGTTCTACGCTGTTCCCATTGACGAAACTGTTGTAATACGTTAGTTTACAACGTTTTAGAGCTAACTAAACCGTTTTATTCAATGGGAAATGCGTAGTTTAAAAGATATTTAGGTGAACTCTTATTACGGGGCTTAGTTTTCACTAAGTTTCATTGGGAACTATAAGAAACCGTTGTAATAATAAGTTCTACGCTGTTCCCATTGACGAAACTGTTGTAATACGTTAGTTTACAACGTTTTAGAGCTAACTAAACCGTTTTATTCAATGGGAAATGCGTAGTTTAAAAGATAGTTAGGTGAACTCTTATTACGGGGCTTAGTTTTCACTAAGTTTCATGGGGAACTATAAGAAACCGTTGTAATAATAAGTTCTACGCTGTTCCCATTGACGAAACTGTTGTAATACGTTAGTTTACAACGTTTTAGAGCTAACTTAACCGTTTTATTCAATGGGAAATGCGTAGTTTAAAAGATATTTAGGTGAACTCTTATTACGGGGCTTAGTTTTCACTAAGTTTCATGGGGAACTATAAGAAACCGTTGTAATAATAAGTTCTACGCTGTTCCCATTGACGAAACTGTTGTAATACGTTAGTTTACAACGTTTTAGAGCTAACTAAACCGTTTTATTCAATGGGAAATGCGTAGTTTAAAAGATATTTAGGTGAACTCTTATTACGGGGCTTAGTTTTCACTAAGTTTCATGGGGAACTATAAGAAACCGTTGTAATAATAAGTTCTACGTTGTTCCCATTGACGAAACTGTTGTAATACGTTAGTTTACAACGTTTTAGAGCTAACTAAACCGTTTTATTCAATTGGAAATGCGTAGTTTAAAAGATATTTAGGTGAACTCTTATTACGGGGCTTAGTTTTCACTAAGTTTCATGGGGAACTAAAAGAAACCGTTGTAATAATAAGATCTACGCTGTTTCCATTAACGAAACTGTTGTAATACGTTAGTTTACAACGTTTTAGAGCTAACTAAACCGTTTTATTTAATGGGAAATGCGTAGTTTAAAAGATATTTAGGTGAACTCTTATTACGGGGCTTAGTTTTCACTAAGTTTCATGGGGAACTATAAGAAACCGTTGTAATAATAAGTTCTACGCTGTTCCCATTGACGAAACTGTTGTAATACGTTAGTTTACAACGTTTTAGAGCTAACTAAACCGTTTTATTCAATGGGAAATGCGTAGTTTGAAAGATATTTAGGTGAACTCTTATTACGGGGCTTAGTTTTCACTAAGTTTCATGGGGAACTATAAGAAACCGTTGTAATAATAAGTTCTACGCTGTTCCCATTGACGAAACTGTTGTAATACGTTAGTTTACAACGTTTTAGAGCTAACTAAACCGTTTTATTCAATGGGAAATGCGTAGTTTAAAAGATATTTAGGTGAACTCTTATTACGGGGCTTAGTTTTCACTAAGTTTCATGGGGAACTATAAGAAACCGTTGTAATAATAAGTTCTACGCTGTTCCCATTGACAAAACTGTTGTAATACGTTAGTTTACAACATTTTAGAGCTAACTAAACCGTTTTATTCAATGGGAAATGCGTAGTTTAAAAGATATTTAGGTGAACTCTTATTACGGGGCTTAGTTTTCACTAAGTTTCATGGGGAACTATAAGAAACCGTTGTAATAATAAGTTCTACGCTGTTCCCATTGACGAAACTGTTGTAATACGTTAGTTTACAACGTTTAAGAGCTAACTAAACCGTTTTATTCAATGGGAAATGCGTAGTTTAAAAGATATTTAGGTGAACTCTTATTACGGGGCTTAGTTTTCACTAAGTTTCATGGGGAACTATAAGAAACCGTTGTAATAATAAGTTCTACGCTGTTCCCATTGACGAAACTGTTGTAATACGTTAGTTTACAACGTTTTAGAGCTAACTAAACCGTTTTATTGAATTGGAAATGCGTAGTTTAAAAGATATTTAGGTGAACTCTTATTACGGGGCTTAGTTTTCACTAAGTTTCATGGGGAACTATAAGAAACCGTTGTAATAATAAGTTCTACGCTGTTCCCATTGACGAAACTGTTGTAATACGTTAGTTTACAACGTTTTAGAGCTAACTAAACCGTTTTATTCAATGGGAAATGCGTAGTTTAAAAGATATTTAGGTGAACTCTTATTACGGGGCTTAATTTTCACTAAGTTTCATGGGGAACTATAAGAAACCGTTGTAATAATAAGTTCTACGCTGTTCCCATTGACGAAACTGTTGTAATACGTTAGTTTACAACGTTTTAGAGCTAACTAAACCGTTTTATTCAATGGGAAATGCGTAGTTTAAAAGATATTTAGGTGAACTCTTATTACGGGGCTTAGTTTTCACCAAGTTTCATGGGGAACTATAAGAAACCGTTGTAATAATAAGTTCTACGCTGTTCCCATTGACGAAACTGTTGTAATACGTTAGTTTACAACGTTTTAGAGCTAACTAAACCGTTTTATTCAATGGGAAATGCGTAGTTTAAAAGATATTTAGGTGAACTCTTATTACGGGGCTTAGTTTTCACTAAGTTTCATGGGGAACTATAAGAAACCGTTGTAATAATAAGTTCTACGCTGTTCCCATTGACGAAACTGTTGTAATACGTTAGTTTACAACGTTTTAGAGCTAACTAAACCGTTTTATTCAATGGGAAATGCGTAGTTTGAAAGATATATAGGTGAACTCTTATTACGGGGCTTAGTTTTCACTAAGTTTCATGGGGAACTATAAGAAACCGTTGTAATAATAAGTTCTACGCTGTTCCCATTTACGAAACTGTTGTAATACGTTAGTTTACAACGTTTTAGAGCTAACTAAACCGTTTTATTCAATGGGAAATGCGTAGTTAAAAAGATATTTAGGTGAACTCTTATTACGGGGCTTAGTTTTCACTAAGTTTCATGGGGAACTATAAGAAACCGTTGTAATAATAAGTTCTACGCTGTTCCCATTGACGAAACTGTTGTAATACGTTAGTTTACAACGTTTTAGAGCTAACTAAACCGTTTTATTCAATGGGAAATGCGTAGTTTAAAAGATATTTAGGTGAACTCTTATTACGGGGCTTAGTTTTCACTAAGTTTCATGGGGAACTATAAGAAACCGTTTTAATAATAAGTTCTACGCTGTTCCCATTGACGAAACTGTTGTAATACGTTAGTTTACAACGTTTTAGAGCTAACTAAACCGTTTTATTCAATGGGAAATGCGTAGTTTAAAAGATATTTAGGTGAACTCTTATTACGGGGCTTAGTTTTCACTAAGTTTCATGGGGAACTATAAGAAACCGTTGTAATAATAAGTTCTACGCTGTTCCCATCGACGAAACTGTTGTAATACGTTAGTTTACAACGTTTTAGAGCTAACTAAACCGTTTTATTCAATGGGAAATGCGTAGTTTAAAAGATATTTAGGTGAACTCTTATTACGGGGCTTAGTTTTCACTAAGTTTCATGGGGAACTATAAGAAACCGTTGTAATAATAAGTTCTACGCTGTTCCCATTGACGAAACTGTTGTAATACGTTAGTTTACAACGTTTTAGAGCTAACTAAACCGTTTTATTCAATGGGAAATGCGTAGTTTAAAAGATATTTGGGTGAACTCTTATTACGGGGCTTAGTTTTCACTAAGTTTCATGGGGAACTATAAGAAACCGTTGTAATAATAAGTTCTACGCTGTTCCCATTGACGAAACTGTTGTAATACGTTAGTTTACAACGTTTTAGAGCTAACTAAACCGTTTTATTCAATGGGAAATGCGTAGTTCAAAAGATATTTAGGTGAACTCTTATTACGGGGCTTAGTTTTCACTAAGTTTCATGGGGAACTATAAGAAACCGTTGTAATAATAAGTTCTACGCTGTTCCCATTGACGAAACTGTTGTAATACGTTAGCTTACAACGTTTTAGAGCTAACTAAACCGTTTTATTCAATGGGAAATGCGTAGTTTAAAAGATATTTAGGTGAACTCTTATTACGGGGCTTAGTTTTCACTAAGTTTCATGGGGAACTATAAGAAACCGTTGTAATAATAAGTTCTACGCTGTTCCCATTGACGAAACTGTTGTAATACGTTAGTTTACAACGTTTTAGAGCTAACTAAACCGTTTTATTCAATGGGAAATGCGTAGTTTAAAAGATATTTAGGTGAACTCTTATTACGGGGCTTAGTTTTCACTAAGTTTCATGGGGAACTATAAGAAACCGTTGTAATAATAAGTTCTACGCTGTTCCCATTGACGAAACTGTTGTAATACGTTAGTTTACAACGTTTTAGAGCTAACTAAACCGTTTTATTCAATTGGAAATGCGTAGTTTAAAAGATATTTAGGTGAACTCTTATTACGGGGCTTAGTTTCCACTAAGTTTCATGGGGAACTAAAAGAAACCGTTGTAATAATAAGTTCTACGCTGTTCCCATTAACGAAACTGTTGTAATACGTTAGTTTACAACGTTTTAGAGCTAACTAAACCGTTTTATTCAATGGGAAATGCGTAGTTTAAAAGATATTTAGGTGAACTCTTATTACGGGGCTTAGTTTTTACTAAGTTTCATGGGGAACTATAAGAAACCGTTGTAATAATAAGTTCTACGCTGTTCCCATTGACGAAACTGTTGTAATACGTTAGTTTACAACGTTTTAGAGCTAACTAAACCGTTTTATTTAATGGGAAATGCGTAGTTTGAAAGATATTTAGGTGAACTCTTATTACGGGGCTTAGTTTTCACTAAGTTTCATGGGGAACTATAAGAAACCGTTGTAATAATAAGTTCTACGCTGTTCCCATTGACAAAACTGTTGTAATACGTTAGTTTACAATGTTTTAGAGCTAACTAAACCGTTTTATTCAATGGGAAATGCGTAGTTTAAAAGATATTTAGGTGAACTCTTATTACGGGGCTTAGTTTTCACTAAGTTTCATGGGGAACTATAAGAAACCGTTGTAATAATAAGTTCTACGCTGTTCCCATTGACGAAACTGTTGTAATACGTTAGTTTACAACGTTTTAGAGCTAACTAAACCGTTTTATTCAATGGGAAATGCGTAGTTTAAAAGATATTTAGGTGAACTCTTATTACGGGGCTTAGTTTTCACTAAGTTTCATGGGGAACTATAAGAAACCGTTGTAATAATTAAGTTCTACGCTGTTCCCATTGACGAAACTGTTGTAATACGTTGGTTTACAACGTTTTAGAGCTAACTAAACCGTTTTATTCAATGGGAAATGCGTAGTTTGAAAGATATTTAGGTGAACTTATATTACGGGGCTTAGTTTTTACTAAGTTTCATGGGGAACTATAAGAAACCGTTGTAATAATAAGTTCTACGCTGTTCCCATTGACGAAACTGTTGTAATACGTTAGTTTACAACGTTTTAGAGCTAACTAAACCGTTTTATTCAATGGGAAATGCGTAGTTTAAAAGATATTTAGGTGAACTCTTATTACGGGGCTTAGTTTTCACTAAGTTTCATGGGGAACTATAAGAAACCGTTGTAATAATAAGTTCTACGCTGTTCCCATTGACGAAACTGTTGTAATACGTTAGTTTACAACGTTTTAGAGCTAACTAAACCGTTTTATTCAATGGGAAATGCGTAGTTTAAAAGATATTTAGGTGAACTCTTATTACGGGGCTTAGTTTTCACTAAGTTTCATGGGGAACTATAAGAAACCGTTGTAATAATAAGTTCTACGCTGTTCCCATTGACGAAACTGTTGTAATACGTTAGTTTACAACGTTTTAGAGCTAACTAAACCGTTTTATTCAATGGGAAATGCGTAGTTTAAAAGATATTTAGGTGAACTGTTATTACGGGGCTTAGTTTTCACTAAGTTTCATGGGGAACTATAAGAAACCGTTGTAATAATAAGTTCTACGCTGTTCCCATTGACGAAACTGTTGTAATACGTTAGTTTACAACGTTTTAGAGCTAACTAAACCGTTTTATTCAATTGGAAATGCGTAGTTTAAAAGATATTTAGGTGAACTCTTATTACGGGGCTTAGTTTTCACTAAGTTTCATGGGGAACTAAAAGAAACCGTTGTAATAATAAGTTCTACGCTGTTTCCATTAACGAAACTGTTGTAATACGTTAGTTTACAACGTTTTAGAGCTAACTAAACCGTTTTATTCAATGGGAAATGCGCAGTTTAAAAGATATTTAGTTGAACTCTAATTACGGGGCTTAGTTTTCACTAAGTTTCATGGGGAACTATAAGAAACCGTTGTAATAATAAGTTCTACGCTGTTCCCATTGACGAAACTGTTGTAATACGTTAGTTTACAACGTTTTAGAGCTAACTAAACCGTTTTATTTAATGGGAAATGCGTAGTTTGAAAGATATTTAGGTGAACTCTTATTACGGGGCTTAGTTTTCACTAAGTTTCATGGGGAACTATAAGAAACCGTTGTAATAATAAGTTCTACGCTGTTCCCATTGACAAAACTGTTGTAATACGTTAGTTTACAACGTTTTAGAGCTAACTAAACCGTTTTATTCAATGGGAAATGCGTAGTTTAAAAGATATTTAGGTGAACTCTTATTACGGGGCTTAGTTTTCACTAAGTTTCATGGGGAACTATAAGAAACCGTTGTAATAATAAGTTCTACGCTGTTCCCATTGACGAAACTGTTGTAATACGTTAGTTTACAACGTTTTAGAGCTAACTAAACCGTTTTATTCAATGGGAAATGCGTAGTTTAAAAGATATTTAGGTGAACTCTTATTACGGGGCTTAGTTTTTACTAAGTTTCATGGGGAACTATAAGAAACCGTTGTAATAATAAGTTCTACGCTGTTCCCATTGACGAAACTGTTGTAATACGTTAGTTTACAACGTTTTAGAGCTAACTAAACCGTTTTATTCAATGGGAAATGCGTAGTTTGAAAGATATTTAGGTGAACTCTTATTACGGGGCTTAGTTTTCACTAAGTTTCATGGGGAACTATAAGAAACCGTTGTAATAATAAGTTCTACGCTGTTCCCATTGACGAAACTGTTGTAATACGTTAGTTTACAACGTTTTAGAGCTAACTAAACCGTTTTATTCAATGGGAAATGCGTAGTTTAAAAGATATTTAGGTGAACTCTTATTACGGGGCTTAGTTTTCACTAAGTTTCATGGGGAACTATAAGAAACCGTTGTAATAATAAGTTCTACGCTGTTCCCATTGACGAAACTGTTGTAATACGTTAGTTTACAACGTTTTAGAGCTAACTAAACCGTTTTATTCAATGGGAAATGCGTAGTTTAAAAGATATTTAGGTGAACTCTTATTACGGGGCTTAGTTTTCACTAAGTTTCATGGGGAACTATAAGAAACCGTTGTAATAATAAGTTCTACGCTGTTCCCATTGACGAAACTGTTGTAACACGTTAGTTTACAACGTTTTAGAGCTAACTAAACCGTTTTATTCAATGGGAAATGCGTAGTTTAAAAGATATTTAGGTGAACTCTTATTACGGGGCTTAGTTTTCACTAAGTTTCATGGGGAACTATAAGAAACCGTTGTAATAATAAGTTCTACGCTGTTCCCATTGACGAAACTGTTGTAATACGTTAGTTTACAACGTTTTAGAGCTAACTAAACCGTTTTATTCAATGGGAAATGCGTAGTTTAAAAGATATTTAGGTGAACTCTTATTACGGGGCTTAGTTTTCACTAAGTTTCATGGGGAACTATAAGAAACCGTTGTAATAATAAGTTCTACGCTGTTCCCATTGACGAAACTGTTGTAATACGTTAGTTTACAACGTTTTAGAGCTAACTAAACCGTTTTACTCAATGGGAAATGCGTAGTTTGAAAGATATTTAGGTGAACTCTTATTACGGGGCTTAGTTTTCACTAAGTTTCATGGGGAACTATAAGAAACCGTTGTAATAATAAGTTCTACGCTGTTCCCATTGACGAAACTGTTGTAATACGTTAGTTTACAACGTTTTAGAGCTAACTAAACCATTTTATTCAATGGGAAATGCGTAGTTAAAAAGATATTTAGGTGAACTCTTATTGCGGGGCTTAGTTTTCACTAAGTTTCATGGGGAACTATAAGAAACCGTTGTAATAATAAGTTCTACGCTGTTCCCATTGACGAAACTGTTGTAATACGTTAGTTTACAACGTTTTAGAGCTAACTAAACCGTTTTATTCAATGGGAAATGCGTAGTTTAAAAGATATTTAGGTGAACTCTTATTACGGGGCTTAGTTTTCACTAAGTTTCATGGGGAACTATAAGAAACCGTTGTAATAATAAGTTCTACGCTGTTCCCATTGACGAAACTGTTGTAATACGTTAGTTTACAACGTTTTAGAGCTAACTAAACCGTTTTATTCAATGGGAAATGCGTAGTTTAAAAGATATTTAGGTGAACTCTTATTACGGGGCTTAGTTTTCACTAAGTTTCATGGGGAACTATAAGAAACCGTTGTAATAATAAGTTCTACGCTGTTCCCATTGACGAAACTGTTGTAATACGTTAGTTTACAACGTTTTAGAGCTAACTAAACCGTTTTATTCAATGGGAAATGCGTAGTTTAAAAGATATTTAGGTGAACTCTTATTACGGGGCTTAGTTTTCACTAAGTTTCATGGGGAACTATAAGAAACCGTTGTAATAATAAGTTCTACGCTGTTCCCATCGACGAAACTGTTGTAATACGTTAGTTTACAACGTTTTAGAGCTAACTAAACCGTTTTATTCAATGGGAAATGCGTAGTTTAAAAGATATTTAGGTGAACTCTTATTACGGGGCTTAGTTTTCACTAAGTTTCATGGGGAACTATAAGAAACCGTTGTAATAATAAGTTCTACGCTGTTCCCATTGACGAAACTGTTGTAATACGTTAGTTTACAACGTTTTAGAGCTAACTAAACCGTTTTATTCAATGGGAAATGCGTAGTTTAAAAGATATTTAGGTGAACTCTTATTACGGGGCTTAGTTTTCACTAAGTTTCATGGGGAACTATAAGAAACCGTTGTAATAATAAGTTCTACGCTGTTCCCATTGACGAAACTGTTGTAATACGTTAGTTTACAACGTTTTAGAGCTAACTAAACCGTTTTATTTAATGGGAAATGCGTAGTTTAAAAGATATTTAGGTGAACTCTTATTACGGGGCTTAGTTTTCACTAAGTTTCATGGGGAACTATAAGAAACCGTTGTAATAATAAGTTCTACGCTGTTCCCATTGACGAAACTGTTGTAATACGTTAGTTTACAACGTTTTAGAGCTAACTAAACCGTTTTATTCAATGGAAAATGCGTAGTTTAAAAGATATTTAGGTGAACTCTTATTACGGGGCTTAGTTTTCACTAAGTTTCATGGGGAACTATAAGAAACCGTTGTAATAATAAGTTCTACGCTGTTCCCATTGACGAAACTGTTGTAATACATTAGTTTACAACGTTTTAGAGCTAACTAAACCGTTTTATTCGATGGGAAATGCGTAGTTTAAAAGATATTTAGGTGAACTCTTATTACGGGGCTTAGTTTTCACTAAGTTTCATGGGGAACTATAAGAAACCGTTGTAATAATAAGTTCTACGCTGTTCCCATTGACGAAACTGTTGTAATACGTTAGTTTACAACGTTTTAGAGCTAACTAAACCGTTTTATTCGATGGGAAATGCGTAGTTTAAAAGATATTTAGGTGAACTCTTATTACGGGGCTTAGTTTTCACTAAGTTTCATGGGGAACTATAAGAAACCGTTGTAATAATAAGTTCTACGCTGTTCCCATTGACGAAACTGTTGTAATACGTTAGTTTACAACGTTTTAGAGCTAACTAAACCGTTTTATTCAATGGGAAATGCGTAGTTTAAAAGATATTTAGGTGAACTCTTATTACGGGGCTTAGTTTTCACTAAGTTTCATGGGGAACTATAAGAAACCGTTGTAATAATAAGTTCTACGCTGTTCCCATTGACGAAACTGTTGTAATACGTTAGTTTACAACGTTTTAGAGCTAACTAAACCGTTTTATTCAATGGGAAATGCGTAGTTTAAAAGATATTTAGGTGAACTCTTATTACGGGGCTTAGTTTTCACTAAGTTTCATGGGGAACTATAAGAAACCGTTGTAATAATAAGTTCTACGCTGTTCCCATTGACGAAACTGTTGTAATACGTTAGTTTACAACGTTTTAGAGCTAACTAAACCGTTTTATTCAATGGGAAATGCGTAGTTTAAAAGATATTTAGGTGAACTCTTATTACGGGGCTTAGTTTGCACTAAGTTTCATGGGGAACTATAAGAAACCGTTGTAATAATAAGTTCTACGCTGTTCCCATTGACGAAACTGTTGTAATACGTTAGTTTACAACGTTTTAGAGCTAACTAAACCGTTTTATTCAATGGGAAATGCGTAGTTTAAAAGATATTTAGGTGAACTCTTATTACGGGGCTTAGTTTGCACTAAGTTTCATGGGGAACTATAAGAAACCGTTGTAATAATAAGTTCTACGCTGTTCCCATTGACGAAACTGTTGTAATACGTTAGTTTACAACGTTTTAGAGCTAACTAAACCGTTTTATTCAATGGGAAATGCGTAGTTTAAAAGATATTTAGGTGAACTCTTATTACGGGGCTTAGTTTTCACTAAGTTTCATGGGGAACTATAAGAAACCGTTGTAATAATAAGTTCTACGCTGTTCCCATTGACGAAACTGTTGTAATACGTTAGTTTACAACGTTTTAGAGCTAACTAAACCGTTTTATTCAATGGGAAATGCGTAGTTTAAAAGATATTTAGGTGAACTCTTATTACGGGGCTTAGTTTTCACTAAGTTTCATGGGGAACTATAAGAAACCGTTGTAATAATAAGTTCTACGCTGTTCCCATTGACGAAACTGTTGTAATACGTTAGTTTACAACGTTTTAGAGCTAACTAAACCGTTTTATTCAATGGGAAATGCGTAGTTTAAAAGATATTTAGGTGAACTCTTATTACGGGGCTTAGTTTTCACTAAGTTTCATGGGGAACTATAAGAAACCGTTGTAATAATAAGTTCTACGCTGTTCCCATTGACGAAACTGTTGTAATACGTTAGTTTACAACGTTTTAGAGCTAACTAAACCGTTTTATTCAATGGGAAATGCGCAGTTTAAAAGATATTTAGGTGAACTCTTATTACGGGGCTTAGTTTTCACTAAGTTTCATGGGGAACTATAAGAAACCGTTGTAATAATAAGTTCTACGCTGTTCCTATTGACGAAACTGTTGTAATAAGTTAGTTTACAACGTTTTAGAGCTAACTAAACCGTTTTATTCAATGGGAAATGCGCAGTTTAAAAGATATTTAGGTGAACTCTTATTACGGGGCTTAGTTTTCACTAAGTTTCATGGGGAACTATAAGAAACCGTTGTAATAATAAGTTCTACGCTGTTCCCATTGACGAAACTGTTGTAATAAGTTAGTTTACAACGTTTTAGAGCTAACTAAACCGTTTTATTCAATGGGAAATTCGTAGTTTAAAAGATATTTAGGTGAACTCTTATTACGGGGCTTAGTTTTCACTAAGTTTCATGGGGAACTATAAGAAACCGTTGTAATAATAAGTTCTACGCTGTTCCCATTGACGAAACTGTTGTAATACGTTAGTTTACAACGTTTTAGAGCTAACTAAACCGTTTTATTCAATGGGAAATGCGTAGTTAAAAAGATATTTAGGTGAACTCTTATTACGGGGCTTAGTTTTCACTAAGTTTCATGGGGAACTATAAGAAACCGTTGTAATAATAAGTTCTACGCTGTTCCCATTGACGAAACTGTTGTAATACGTTAGTTTACAACGTTTTAGAGCTAACTAAACCGTTTTATTCAATGGGAAATGCGTAGTTTAAAATATATTTAGGTGAACTCTTATTACGGGGCTTAGTTTTCACTAAGTTTCATTGGGAACTATAAGAAACCGTTGTAATAATAAGTTCTACGCTGTTCCCATTGACGAAACTGTTGTAATACGTTAGTTTACAACGTTTTAGAGCTAACTAAACCGTTTTATTCAATGGGAAATGCGTAGTTTAAAAGATATTTAGGTGAACTCTTATTACGGGGCTTAGTTTTCACTAAGTTTCATTGGGAACTATAAGAAACCGTTGTAATAATAAGTTCTACGCTGTTCCCATTGACGAAACTGTTGTAATACGTTAGTTTACAACGTTTTAGAGCTAACTAAACCGTTTTATTCAATGGGAAATGCGTAGTTTAAAAGATATTTAGGTGAACTCTTATTACGGGGCTTAGTTTTCACTAAGTTTCATGGGGAACTATGAGAAACCGTTGAAATAATAAGTTCTACGCTGTTCCCATTGACGAAACTGTTGTAATACGTTAGTTTACAACGTTTTAAGGCTAACTAAACCGTTTTATTCAATGGGAAATGCGTAGTTTAAAAGATATTTAGGTGAACTCTTATTACGGGGCTTAGTTTTCACTAAGTTTCATGGGGAACTATGAGAAACCGTTGAAATAATAAGTTCTACGCTGTTCCCATTGACGAAACTGTTGTAATACGTTAGTTTACAACGTTTTAGAGCTAACTAAACCGTTTTATTCAATGGGAAATGCGTAGTTTAAAAGATATTTAGGTGAACTCTTATTACGGGGCTTAGTTTTCACTAAGTTTCATGGGGAACTATAAGAAACCGTTGTAATAATAAGTTCTACGCTGTTCCCATTGACGAAACTGTTGTAATACGTTAGTTTACAACGTTTTAGAGCTAACTAAACCGTTTTATTCAATGGGAAATGCGTAGTTTAAAAGATATTTAGGTGAACTCTTATTACGGGGCTTAGTTTTCACTAAGTTTCATGGGGAGCTATAAGAAACCGTTGTAATAATAAGTTCTACGCTGTTCCCATTGACGAAACTGTTGTAATACGTTAGTTTACAACGTTTTAGAGCTAACTAAACCGTTTTATTCAATGGGAAATGCGTAGTTTAAAAGATATTTAGGTGAACTCTTATTACGGGGCTTAGTTTTCACTAAGTTTCATGGGGAACTATAAGAAACCGTTGTAATAATAAGTTCTACGCTGTTCCCATTGACGAAACTGTTGTAATACGTTAGTTTACAACGTTTTAGAGCTAACTAAACCGTTTTATTCAATGGGAAATGCGTAGTTTAAAAGATATTTAGGTGAACTCTTATAACGGGGCTTAGTTTTCATTAAGTTTCATGGGGAACTATAAGAAACCGTTGTAATAATAAGTTCTACGCTGGTCCCATTGACGAAACTGTTGTAATACGTTAGTTTACAACGTTTTAGAGCTAACTAAACCGTTTTATTCAATGGAAAATGCGTAGTTTAAAAGATATTTAGGTGAATTCTTATAACGGGGCTTAGTTTTCACTAAGTTTCATGGGGAACTATAAGAAACCGTTGTAATAATAAGTTCTACGCTGTTCCCATTGACGAAACTGTTGTAATACGTTAGTTTACAACGTTTTAGAGCTAACTAAACCGTTTTATTGAATGGGAAATGCGTAGTTTAAAAGATATTTAGGTGAACTCTTATTACGGGGCTTAGTTTTCACTAAGTTTCATGGGGAACTATAAGAAACCGTTGTAATAATAAGTTCTACGCTGTTCCCATTGACGAAACTGTTGTAATACGTTAGTTTACAACGTTTTAGAGCTAACTAAACCGTTTTATTCAATGGGAAATGCGTAGTTTAAAAGATATTTAGGTGAACTCTTATTACGGGGCTTAGTTTTCACTAAGTTTCATGGGGAACTATAAGAAACCGTTGTAATAATAAGTTCTTAGCTGATCCCATTGACGAAACTGTTGTAATACGTTAGTTTACAACGTTTTAGAGCTAACTAAACCGTTTTATTCAATGGGAAATGCGTAGTTTAAAAGATATTTAGGTGAACTCTTATTACGGGGCTTAGTTTTCACTAAGTTTCATGGGGAACTATAAGAAACCGTTGTAATAATAAGTTCTTAGCTGATCCCATTGACGAAACTGTTGTAATACGTTAGTTTACAACGTTTTAGAGCTAACTAAACCGTTTTATTCAATGGGAAATGCGTAGTTTAAAAGATATTTAGGTGAACTCTTATTACGGGGCTTAGTTTTCACTAAGTTTCATGGGGAACTATAAGAAACCGTTGTAATAATAAGTTCTTAGCTGATCCCATTGACGAAACTGTTGTAATACGTTAGTTTACAACGTTTTAGAGCTAACTAAACCGTTTTATTCAATGGGAAATGCGTAGTTTGAAAGATATTTAGGTGAACTCTTATTACGGGGCTTAGTTTTCACTAAGTTTCATGGGGAACTATAAGAAACCGTTGTAATAATAAGTTCTACGCTGTTCCCATTGACGAAACTGTTGTAATACGTTAGTTTACAACGTTTTAGAGCTAACTAAACCGTTTTATTCAATGGGAAATGCGTAGTTTCAAAGATATTTAGGTGAACTCTTATTACGGGGCTTAGTTTTCACTAAGTTTCATGGGGAACTATAAGAAACCGTTGTAATAATAAGTTCTACGCTGTTCCCATTGACGAAACTGTTGTAATACGTTAGTTTACAACGTTTTAGAGCTAACTAAACCGTTTTATTCAATGGGGAATGCGTAGTTTAAAAGATATTTAGGTGAACTCTTATTACGGGGCTTAGTTTTCACTAAGTTTCATAGGGAACTTTAAGAAACCGTTGTAATAATAAGTTCTACACTGTTCCCATTGACGAAACTGTTGTAATACGTTAGTTTTCAACGTTTTAGAGCTAACTAAACCGTTTTATTCAATGGGAAATGCGTAGTTTGAAAGATATTTAGGTGAACTCTTATTACGGGGCTTAGTTTTCACTAAGTTTCATGGGGAACTATAAGAAACCGTTGTAATAATAAGTTTTACGCTGTTCCCATTGACGAAACTTTTGTAATACGTTAGTTTACAACGTTTTAGAGCTAACTAAACCGTTTTTTTAATGGGAAATGCGTAGTTTAAAAGATATTTAGGTGAACTCTTATTACGGGGCTTAGTTTTCACTAAGTTTCATGGGGAACTCTAAGAAACCGTTGTAATAATAAGTTCTACGCTGTTCCCATTGACGAAACTGCTGTAATACGTTAGTTTACAACGTTTTAGAGCTAACTAAACCGTTTTATTCAATGGGAAATGCGTAGTTTAAAAGATATTTAGGTGAACTCTTATTACGGGGCTTAGTTTTCACTAAGTTTCATGGGGAACTATAAGAAACCGTTGTAATAATAAGTTCTACGCTGTTCCCATTGACGAAACTGTTGTAATACGTTAGTTTACAACGTTTTAGAGCTAACTAAACCGTTTTATTCAATGGGAAATGCGTAGTTTAAAAGATATTTAGGTGAACTCTTATTACGGGGCTTAGTTTTCACTAAGTTTCATGGGGAACTATAAGAAACCGTTGTAATAATAAGTTCTACGCTGTTCCCATTGACGAAACTGTTGTAATACGTTAGTTTACAACGTTTTAGAGCTAACTAAACCGTTTTATTCAATGGGAAATGCGTAGTTTAAAAGATATTTAGGTGAACTCTTATTACGGGGCTTAGTTTTCACTAAGTTTCATGGGGAACTATAAGAAACCGTTGTAATAATAAGTTCTACGCTGTTCCCATTGACGAAACTGTTGTAATACGTTAGTTTACAACGTTTTAGAGCTAACTTAACCGTTTTATTCAATAGGAAATGCGTAGTTTAAAAGATATTTAGGTGAACTCTTATTACGGGGCTTAGTTTTCACTAAGTTTTATGGGGAACTATAAGAAACCGTTGTAATAATAAGTTCTACGCTGTTCCCATTGACGAAACTGTTGTAATACGTTAGTTTACAACGTTTTAGAGCTAACTAAACCGTTTTATTCAATTGGAAATGCGTAGTTTAAAAGATATTTAGGTGAACTCTTATTACGGGGCTTAGTTTTCACTAAGTTTCATGGGGAACTAAAAGAAACCGTTGTAATAATAAGTTCTACGCTGTTCCCATTAACGAAACTGTTGTAATACGTTAGTTTACAACGTTTTAGAGCTAACTAAACCGTTTTATTCAATGGGAAAAGCGTAGTTTAAAAGATATTTAGGTGAACTCTTATTACGGGGCTTAGTTTTCACTAAGTTTCATGGGGAACTATAAGAAACCGTTGTAATAATAAGTTCTACGCTGTTCCCATTGACGAAACTGTTGTAATACGTTAGTTTACAACGTTTTAGAGCTAACTAAACCGTTTTATTCAATGGGAAATGCGTAGTTTGAAAGATATTTAGGTGAACTCTTATTACGGGGCTTAGTTTTCACTAAGTTTCATGGGGAACTATAAGAAACCGTTGTAATAATAAGTTCTACGCTGTTCCCATTGACGAAACTGTTGTAATACGTTAGTTTACAACGTTTTAGAGCTAACTAAACCGTTTTATTCAATGGGAAATGCGTAGTTTAAAAGATATTTAGGTGAACTCTTATTACGGGGCTTAGTTTTCACTAAGTTTCATGGGGAACTATAAGAAACCGTTGTAATAATAAGTTCTACGCTGTTCCCATTGACGAAACTGTTGTAATACGTTAGTTTACAACGTTTTAGAGCTAACTAAACCGTTTTATTCAATGGGAAATGCGTAGTTTAAAAGATATTTAGGTGAACTCTTATTACGGGGCTTAGTTTTCACTAAGTTTCATGGGGAACTATAAGAAACCGTTGTAATAATAAGTTCTACGCTGTTCCCATTGACGAAACTGTTGTAATACGTTAGTTTACAACGTTTTAGAGCTAACTAAACCGTTTTATTCAATGGGAAATGGGTAGTTTAAAAGATATTTAGGTGAACTCTTATTACGGGGCTTAGTTTTCACTAAGTTTCATGGGGAACTATAAGAAACCGTTGTAATAATAAGTTCTACGCTGTTCCCATTGACGAAACTGTTGTAATACGTTAGTTTACAACGTTTTAGAGCTAACTAAACCGTTTTATTCAATGGGAAATGCGTAGTTTAAAAGATATTTAGGTGAACTCTTATTACGGGGCTTAGTTTTCACTAAGTTTCATGGGGAACTATAAGAAACCGTTGTAATAATAAGTTCTACGCTGTTCCCATTGAGGAAACTGTTGTAATACGTTAGTTTACAACGTTTTAGAGCTAACTAAACCGTTTTATTCAATTGGAAATGCGTAGTTTAAAAGATATTTAGGTGAACTCTTATTACGGGGCTTAGTTTTCACTAAGTTTCATGGGGAACTAAAAGAAACCGTTGTAATAATAAGTTCTACGCTGTTCCCATTAACGAAACTGTTGTAATACGTTAGTTTACAACGTTTTAGAGCTAACTAAACCGTTTTATTCAATGGGAAATGCGTAGTTTTCAAGATATTTAGGTGAACTCTTATTACGGGGCTTAGTTTTCACTAAGTTTCACGGGGAACTATAAGAAACCGTTGTAATAATAAGTTCTACGCTGTTCCCATTGACGAAACTGTTGTAATACGTTAGTTTACAACGTTTTAGAGCTAACTAAACCGTTTTATTCAATGGGAAATGCGTAGTTTGAAAGATATTTAGGTGAACTCTTATTACGGGGCTTAGTTTTCACTAAGTTTCATGGGGAACTATAAGAAACCGTTGTAATAATAAGTTCTACGCTGTTCCCATTGACGAAACTGTTGTAATACGTTAGTTTACAACGTTTTAGAGCTAACTAAACCGTTTTATTCAATGGGAAATGCGTAGTTTCAAAGATATTTAGGTAAACTCTTATTACGGGGCTTAGTTTTCACTAAGTTTCATGGGGAACTATAAGAAACCGTTGTAATAATAAGTTCTACGCTGTTCCCATTGACGAAACTGTTGTAATACGTTAGTTTACAACGTTTTAGAGCTAACTAAACCGTTTTATTCAATGGGGAATGCGTAGTTTAAAAGATATTTAGGTGAACTCTTATTACGGGGCTTAGTTTTCACTAAGTTTCATAGGGAACTATAAGAAACCGTTGTAATAATAAGTTCTACACTGTTCCCATTGACGAAACTGTTGTAATACGTTAGTTTTCAACGTTTTAGAGCTAACTAAACCGTTTTATTCAATGGAAAATGCGTAGTTTGAAAGATATTTAGGTGAACTCTTATTACGGGGCTTAGTTTTCACTAAGTTTCATGGGGAACTATAAGAAACCGTTGTAATAATAATTTTTACGCTGTTCCCATTGACGAAACTGTTGTAATACGTTAGTTTTCAACGTTTTAGAGCTAACTAAACCGTTTTATTCAATGGGAAATGCGTAGTTTAAAAGATATTTAGGTGAACTCTTATTACGGGGCTTAGTTTTCACTAAGTTTCATGGGGAACTATAAGAAACCGTTGTATTAATAAGTTCTTCGCTGTTCCCATTGACGAAACTGCTGTAATACGTTAGTTTACAACGTTTTAGAGCTAACTAAACCGTTTTATTCAATGGGAAATGCGTAGTTTAAAAGATATTTAGGTGAACTCTTATTACGGGGCTTAGTTTTCACTAAGTTTCATGGGGAACTATAAGAAACCGTTGTAATAATAAGTTCTACGCTGTTCCCATTGACGAAACTGTTGTAATACGTTAGTTTACAACGTTTTAGAGCTAACTAAACCGTTTTATTCAATGGGAAATGCGTAGTTTAAAAGATATTTAGGTGAACTCTTATTACGGGGCTTAGTTTTCACTAAGTTTCATGGGGAACTATAAGAAACCGTTGTAATAATAAGTTCTACGCTGTTCCCATTGACGAAACTGTTGTAATACGTTAGTTTACAACGTTTTAGAGCTAACTAAACCGTTTTATTCAATGGGAAATGCGTAGTTTAAAAGATATTTAGGTGAACTCTTATTACGGGGCTTAGTTTTCACTAAGTTTCATGGGGAACTATAAGAAACCGTTGTAATAATAAGTTCTACGCTGTTCCCATTGACGAAACTGTTGTAATACGTTAGTTTACAACGTTTTAGAGCTAACTAAACCGTTTTATTCAATGGGAAATGCGTAGTTTAAAAGATATTTAGGTGAACTCTTATTACGGGGCTTAGTTTTCACTAAGTTTCATGAGGAACTATAAGAAACCGTTGTAATAATAAGTTCTACGCTGTTCTCATTGACGAAACTGTTGTAATACGTTAGTTTACAACGTTTTAGAGCTAACTAAACCGTTTTATTCAATGGGAAATGCGTAGTTTAAAAGATATTTAGGTGAAATCTTATTACGGGGCTTAGTTTTCACTAAGTTTCATGGGGAACTATAAGAAACCGTTGTAATAACAAGTTCTACGCTGTTCCCATTGACGAAACTGTTGTAATACGTTAGTTTACAACGTTTTAGAGCTAACTAAACCGTTTTATTCAATGGGAAATGCGTAGTTTGAAAGATATTTAGGTGAACTCTTATTACGGGGCTTAGTTTTCACTAAGTTTCATGGGGAACTATAAGAAACCGTTGTAATAATAAGTTCTACGCTGTTCCCATTGACGAAACTGTTGTAATACGTTAGTTTACAACGTTTTAGAGCTAACTAAACCGTTTTATTCAATGGGAAATGCGTAGTTAAAAAGATATTTAGGTGAACTCTTATTACGGGGCTTAGTTTTCACTAAATTTCATGGGGAACTATAAGAAACCGTTGTAATAATAAGTTCTACGCTGTTCCCATTGACGAAACTGTTGTAATACGTTAGTTTACAACGTTTTAGAGCTAACTAAACCGTTTTATTCAATGGGAAATGCGTAGTTTAAAAGATATTTAGGTGAACTCTTATTACGGGGCTTAGTTTTCACTAAGTTTCATGGGGAACTATAAGAAACCGTTGTAATAATAAGTTCTACGCTGTTCCCATTGACGAAACTGTTGTAATACGTTAGTTTACAACGTTTTAGAGCTAACTAAACCGTTTTATTCAATGGGAAATGCGTAGTTTAAAAGATATTTAGGTGAACTCTTATTACGGGGCTTAGTTTTCACTAAGTTTCATGGGGAACTATAAGAAACCGTTGCAATAATAAGTTCTACGCTGTTCCCATTGACGAAACTGTTGTAATACGTTAGTTTACAACGTTTTAGAGCTAACTAAACCGTTTTATTCAATGGGAAATGCGTAGTTTAAAAGATATTTAGGTGAACTCTTATTACGGGGCTTAGTTTTCACTAAGTTTCATGGGGAACTATAAGAAACCGTTGTAATAATAAGTTCTACGCTGTTCCCATTGACGAAACTGTTGTAATACGTTAGTTTACAACGTTTTAGAGCTAACTAAACCGTTTTATTCAATTGGAAATGCGTAGTTTAAAAGATATTTAGGTGAACTCTTATTACGGGGCTTAGTTTTCACTAAGTTTCATGGGGAACTAAAAGAAACCGTGGTAATAATAATTTCTACGCTGTTCCCATTAACGAAACTGTTGTAATACGCTAGTTTACAACGTTTTAGAGCTAACTAAACCGTTTTATTCAATGGGAAATGCGTAGTTTAAAAGATATTTAGGTGAACTCTTATTACGGGGCTTAGTTTTCACTAAGTTTCATGGAGAACTATAAGAAACCGTTGTAATAATAAGTTCTACGCTGTTCCCATTGACGAAACTGTTGTAATACGTTAGTTTACAACGTTTTAGAGCTAACTAAACCGTTTTATTCAATGGGAAATGCGTAGTTTGAAAGATATTTAGGTGAACTCTTATTACGGGGCTTAGTTTTCACTAAGTTTCATGGGGAGCTATAAGAAACCGTTGTAATAATAAGTTCTACGCTGTTCCCATTGACGAAACTGTTGTAATACGTTAGTTTACAACGTTTTAGAGCTAACTAAACCGTTTTATTCAATGGGAAATGCGTAGTTTAAAAGATATTTAGGTGAACTCTTATTACGGGGCTTAGTTTTCACTAAGTTTCATGGGGAACTATAAGAAACCGTTGTAATAATAAGTTCTACGCTGTTCCCATTGACGAAACTGTTGTAATACGTTAGTTTACAACGTTTTAGAGCTAACTAAACCGTTTTATTCAATGGGAAATGGGTAGTTTAAAAGATATTTAGGTGAACTCTTATTACGGGGCTTAGTTTTCACTAAGTTTCATGGGGAACTATAAGAAACCGTTGTAATAATAAGTTCTACGCTGTTCCCATTGACGAAACTGTTGTAATACGTTAGTTTACAACGTTTTAGAGCTAACTAAACCGTTTTATTCAATGGGAAATGCGTAGTTTAAAAGATATTTAGGTGAACTCTTATTACGGGGCTTAGTTTTCAGTAAGTTTCATGGGGAACTATAAGAAACCGTTGTAATAATAAGTTCTACGCTGTTCCCATTGACGAAACTGTTGTAATACGTTAGTTTACAACGTTTTAGAGCTAACTAAACCGTTTTATTCAATGGGAAATGCGTAGTTTAAAAGATATTTAGGTGAACTCTTATTACGGGGCTTAGTTTTCACTAAGTTTCATGGGGAACTATAAGAAACCGTTGTAATAATAAGTTCTACGCTGTTCCCATTGACGAAACTGTTGTAATACGTTAGTTTACAACGTTTTAGAGCTAACTAAACCGTTTTATTCAATGGGGAATGCGTAGTTTAAAAGATATTTAGGTGAACTCTTATTACGGGGCTTAGTTTTCACTAAGTTTCATAGGGAACTATAAGAAACCGTTGTAATAATAAGTTCTACACTGTTCCCATTGACGAAACTGTTGTAATATGTTAGTTTTCAACGTTTTAGAGCTAACTAAACCGTTTTATTCAATGGGAAATGCGTAGTTTGAAAGATATTTAGGTGAACTCTTATTACGGGGCTTAGTTTTCACTAAGTTTCATGGGGAACTATAAGAAACCGTTGTAATAATAAGTTTTACGCTGTTCCCATTGACGAAACTGTTGTGATACGTTAGTTTACAACGTTTTAGAGCTAACTAAACCGTTTTATTCAATGGGAAATGCGTAGTTTAAAAGATATTTAGGTGAACTCTTATTAGGGGGCTTAGTTTTCACTAAGTTTCATGGGGAACTATAAGAAACCGTTGTAATAATAAGTTCTACGCTGTTCCCATTGACGAAACTGCTGTAATACGTTAGTTTACAACGTTTTAGAGCTAACTAAACCGTTTTATTCAATGGGAAATGCGTAGTTTAAAAGATATTTAGGTGAACTCTTATTACGGGGCTTAGTTTTCACTAAGTTTCATGGGGAACTATAAGAAACCGTTGTAATAATAAGTTCTACGCTGTTCCCATTGACGAAACTGTTGTAATACGTTAGTTTACAACGTTTTAGAGCTAACTAAACCGTTTTATTCAATGGGAAATGCGTAGTTTAAAAGATATTTAGGTGAACTCTTATTACGGGGCTTAGTTTTCACTAAGTTTCATGGGGAACTATAAGAAACCGTTGTAATAATAAGTTCTACGCTGTTCCCATTGACGAAACTGTTGTAATACGTTAGTTTACAACGTTTTAGAGCTAACTAAACCGTTTTATTCAATGGGAAATGCGTAGTTTAAAAGATATTTAGGTGAACTCTTATTACGGGGCTTAGTTTTCACTAAGTTTCATGGGGAACTATAAGAAACCGTTGTAATAATAAGTTCTACGCTGTTCCCATTGACGAAACTGTTGTAATACGTTAGTTTACAACGTTTTAGAGCTAACTAAACCGTTTTATTCAATGGGAAATGCGTAGTTTAAAAGATATTTAGGTGAACTCTTATTACGGGGCTTAGTTTTCACTAAGTTTCATGGGGAACTATAAGAAACCGTTGTAATAATAAGTTCTACGCTGTTCCCATTGACGAAACTGTTGTAATACGTTAGTTTACAACGTTTTAGAGCTAACTAAACCGTTTTATTCAATGGGAAATGCGTAGTTTAAAAGATATTTAGGTGAACTCTTATTACGGGGCTTAGTTTTCACTAAGTTTCATGAGGAACTATAAGAAACCGTTGTAATAATAAGTTCTACGCTGTTCTCATTGACGAAACTGTTGTAATACGTTAGTTTACAACGTTTTAGAGCTAACTAAACCGTTTTATTCAATGGGAAATGCGTAGTTTAAAAGATATTTAGGTGAACTCTTATTACGGGGCTTAGTTTTCACTAAGTTTCATGGGGAACTATAAGAAACCGTTGTAATAACAAGTTCTACGCTGTTCCCATTGACGAAACTGTTGTAATACGTTAGTTTACAACGTTTTAGAGCTAACTAAACCGTTTTATTCAATGGGAAATGCGTAGTTCAAAAGATATTTAGGTGAACTCTTATTACGGGGCTTAGTTTTCACTAAGTTTCATGGGGAACTATAAGAAACCGTTGTAATAATAAGTTCTACGCTGTTCCCATTGACGAAACTGTTGTAATACGTTAGTTTACAACGTTTTAGAGCTAACTAAACCGTTTTATTCAATGGGAAATGCGTAGTTTAAAAGATATTTAGGTGAACTCTTATTACGGGGCTTAGTTTTCACTAAGTTTCATGGGGAACTATAAGAAACCGTTGTAATAATAAGTTCTACGCTGTTCCCATTGACGAAACTGTTGTAATACGTTAGTTTACAACGTTTTAGAGCTAACTAAACCGTTTTATTCAATGGGAAATGCGTAGTTTAAAAGATATTTAGGTGAACTCTTATTACGGGGCTTAGTTTTCAATAAGTTTCATGGGGAACTATAAGAAACCGTTGTAATAATAAGTTCTACGCTGTTCCCATTGACGAAACTGTTGTAATACGTTAGTTTACAACGTTTTAGAGCTAACTAAACCGTTTTATTCAATGGGAAATGCGTAGTTTAAAAGATATTTAGGTGAACTCTTATTACGGGGCTTAGTTTTCACTAAGTTTCATGAGGAACTATAAGAAACCGTTGTAATAATAAGTTCTACGCTGTTCTCATTGACGAAACTGTTGTAATACGTTAGTTTACAACGTTTTAGAGCTAACTAAACCGTTTTATTCAATGGGAAATGCGTAGTTTAAAAGATATTTAGGTGAACTCTTATTACGGGGCTTAGTTTTCACTAAGTTTCATGGGGAACTATAAGAAACCGTTGTAATAACAAGTTCTACGCTGTTCCCATTGACGAAACTGTTGTAATACGTTAGTTTACAACGTTTTAGAGCTAACTAAACCGTTTTATTCAATGGGAAATGCGTAGTTTGAAAGATATTTAGGTGAACTCTTATTACGGGGCTTAGTTTTCACTAAGTTTCATGGGGAACTATAAGAAACCGTTGTAATAATAAGTTCTACGCTGTTCCCATTGACGAAACTGTTGTAATACGTTAGTTTACAACGTTTTAGAGCTAACTAAACCGTTTTATTCAATGGGAAATGCGTAGTTAGAAAGATATTTAGGTGAACTCTTATTACGGGGCTTAGTTTTCACTAAGTTTCATGGGGAACTATAAGAAACCGTTGTAATAATAAGTTCTACGCTGTTCCCATTGACGAAACTGTTGTAATACGTTAGTTTACAACGTTTTAGAGCTAACTAAACCGTTTTATTCAATGGGAAATGCGTAGTTTAAAAGATATTTAGGTGAACTCCTATTACGGGGCTTAGTTTTCACTAAGTTTCATGAGGAACTATAAGAAACCGTTGTAATAATAAGTTCTACGCTGTTCTCATTGACGAAACTGTTGTAATACGTTAGTTTACAACGTTTTAGAGCTAACTAAACCGTTTTATTCAATGCGAAATGCGTAGTTTAAAAGATATTTAGGTGAACTCTTATTACGGGGCTTAGTTTTCACTAAGTTTCATGGGGAACTATAAGAAACCGTTGTAATAACAAGTTCTACGCTGTTCCCATTGACGAAACTGTTGTAATACGTTAGTTTACAACGTTTTAGAGCTAACTAAACCGTTTTATTCAATGGGAAATGCGTAGTTTGAAAGATATTTAGGTGAACTCTTATTACGGGGCTTAGTTTTCACTAAGTTTCATGGGGAACTATAAGAAACCGTTGTAATAATAAGTTCTACGCTGTTCCCATTGACGAAACTGTTGTAATACGTTAGTTTACAACGTTTTAGAGCTAACTAAACCGTTTTATTCAATGGGAAATGCGTAGTTAGAAAGATATTTAGGTGAACTCTTATTACGGGGCTTAGTTTTCACTAAGTTTCATGGGGAACTATAAGAAACCGTTGTAATAATAAGTTCTACGCTGTTCCCATTGACGAAACTGTTGTAATACGTTAGTTTACAACGTTTTAGAGCTAACTAAACCGTTTTATTCAATGGGAAATGCGTAGTTTAAAAGATATTTAGGTGAACTCTTATTACGGGGCTTAGTTTTCACTAAGTTTCATGGGGAACTATAAGAAACCGTTGTAATAATAAGTTCTACGCTGTTCCCATTGACGAAACTGTTGTAATACGTTAGTTTACAACGTTTTAGAGCTAACTAAACCGTTTTATTCCATGGGAAATGCGTAGTTTAAAAGATATTTAGGTGAACTCTTATTACGGGGCTTAGTTTTCACTAAGTTTCATGGGGAACTATAAGAAACCGTTGTAATAATAAGTTCTACGCTGTTCCCATCGACGAAACTGTTGTAATACGTTAGTTTACAACGTTTTACAGCTAACTAAACCGTTTTATTCAATGGGAAATGCGTAGTTTAAAAGATATTTAGGTGAACTATTATTACGGGGCTTAGTTTTCACTAAGTTTCATGGGGAACTATAAGAAACCGTTGTAATAATAAGTTCTACGCTGTTCCCATTGACGAAACTGTTGTAATACGTTAGTTTACAACGTTTTAGAGCTAACTAAACCGTTTTATTCAATGGGAAATGCGTAGTTTAAAAGATATTTAGGTGAACTCTTATTACAGGGCTTAGTTTTCACTAAGTTTCATGGGGAACTATAAGAAACCGTTGTAATAATAAGTTCTACGCTGTTCCCATTGACGAAACTGTTGTAATACGTTAGTTTACAACGTTTTAGAGCTAACTAAACCGTTTTATTCAATGGGAAATGCGAAGTTTAAAAGATATTTAGGTGAACTCTTATTACGGGGCTTAGTTTTCACTAAGTTTCATGGGGAACTATAAGAAACCGTTGTAATAATAAAATCTACGCTGTTCCCATTGACGAAACTGTTGTAATACGTTAGTTTACAACGTTTTAGAGCTAACTAAACCGTTTTATTCAATGGGAAATGCGTAGTTTAAAAGATATTTAGGTGAACTCTTATTACGGGGCTTAGTTTTCACTAAGTTTCATGGGGAACTATAAGAAACCGTTGTAATAATAAGTTCTACGCTGTTCCCATTGACGAAACTGTTGTAATACGTTAGTTTACAACGTTTTAAAGCTAACTAAACCGTTTTATTCAATGGGAAATGCGTAGTTTAAAAGATATTTAGGTGAACTCTTATTACGGGGCTTAGTTTTCACTAAGTTTCATGGGGAACTATAAGAAACCGTTGTAATAATAAGTTCTACGCTGTTCCCATTGACGAAACTGTTGTAATACGTTAGTTTACAACGTTTTAGAGCTAACTAAACCGTTTTATTCAATGGGAAATGCGTAGTTTAAAAGATATTTAGGTGAACTCTTATTACGGGGCTTAGTTTTCACTAAGTTTCATGGGGAACTATAAGAAACCGTTGTAATAATAAGTTCTACGCTGTTCCCATTGACAAAACTGTTGTAATACGTTAGTTTACAACGTTTTAGAGCTAACTAAACCGTTTTATTCAATGGGAAATGCGTAGTCTAAAAGATATTTAGGTGAACTGTTATTACGGGGCTTAGTTTTCACTAAGTTTCATGGGGAACTATAAGAAACCGTTGTAATAATAAGTTCTACGCTGTTCCCATTGACGAAACTGTTGTAATACGTTAGTTTACAACGTTTTAGAGCTAACTAAACCGTTTTATTCAATGGGAAATGCGTAGTTTAAAAGATATTTAGGTGAACTCTTATTACGGGGCTTAGTTTTCACTAAATTTCATGGGGAACTATAAGAAACCGTTGAAATAATAAGTTCTACGCTGTTCCCATTGACGAAACTGTTGTAATACGTTAGTTTACAACGTTTTAGAGCTAACTAAACCGTTTTATTCAATGGGAAATGCGTAGTTTAAAAGATATTTAGGTGAACTCTTATTACGGGGCTTAGTTTTCACTAAGTTTCATGGGGAGCTATAAGAAACCGTTGTAATAATAAGTTCTACGCTGTTCCCATTGACGAAACTGTTGTAATACGTTAGTTTACAACGTTTTAGAGCTAACTAAACCGTTTTATTCAATGGGAAATGCGTAGTTTAAAAGATATTTAGGTGAACTCTTATTACGGGGCTTAGTTTTCACTAAGTTTCATGGGGAACTATAAGAAACCGTTGTAATAATAAGTTCTACGCTGTTCCCATTGACGAAACTGTTGTAATACGTTAGTTTACAACGTTTTAGAGCTAACTAAACCGTTTTATTCAATGGGAAATGCGTAGTTTAAAAGATATTTAGGTGAACTCTTATAACGGGGCTTAGTTTTCACTAAGTTTCATGGGGAGCTATAAGAAACCGTTGTAATAATAAGTTCTACGCTGTTCCCATTGACGAAACTGTTGTAATACGTTAGTTTACAACGTTTTAGAGCTAACTAAACCGTTTTATTCAATGGGAAATGCGTAGTTTAAAAGATATTTAGGTGAACTCTTATTACGGGGCTTAGTTTTCACTAAGTTTCATGGGGAACTATAAGAAACCGTTGTAATAATAAGTTCTACGCTGTTCCCATTGACGAAACTGTTGTAATACGTTAGTTTACAACGTTTTAGAGCTAACTAAACCGTTTTATTCAATGGGAAATGCGTAGTTTAAAAGATATTTAGGTGAACTCTTATTACGGGGCTTAGTTTTCACTAAGTTTCATGGGGAGCTATAAGAAACCGTTGTAATAATAAGTTCTACGCTGTTCCCATTGACGAAACTGTTGTAATACGTTAGTTTACAACGTTTTAGAGCTAACTAAACCGTTTTATTCAATGGGAAATGCGTAGTTTAAAAGATATTTAGGTGAACTCTTATTACGGGGCTTAGTTTTCACTAAGTTTCATGGGGAACTATAAGAAACCGTTGTAATAATAAGTTCTACGCTGTTCCCATTGACGAAACTGTTGTAATACGTTAGTTTACAACGTTTTAGAGCTAACTAAACCGTTTTATTTAATGGGAAATGCGTAGTTTAAAAGATATTTAGGTGAACTCTTATTACGGAGCTTAGTTTTCACTAAGTTTCATGGGGAACTATAAGAAACCGTTGTAATAATAAGTTCTACACTGTTCCCATTGACGAAACTGTTGTAATACGTTAGTTTACAACGTTTTAGAGCTAACTAAACCGTTTTATTCAATGGGAAATGCGTAGTTTAAAAGATATTTAGGTGAACTCTTATTACAGGGCTTAGTTTTCACTAAGTTTCATGGGGAACTATAAGAAACCGTTGTAATAATAAGTTCTACGCTGTTCCCATTGACGAAACTGTTGTAATACGTTAGTTTACAACGTTTTAGAGCTAACTAAACCGTTTTATTCAATGGGAAATGCGTAGTTTAAAAGATATTTAGGTTAACTCTTATTACGGGGCTTAGTTTTCACTAAGTTTCATGGGGAACTATAAGAAACCGTTGTAATAATAAGTTCTACGCTGTTCCCATTGACGAAACTGTTGTAATACGTTAGTTTACAACGTTTTAGAGCTAACTA
Organism: Pelagia noctiluca; assembly: GCA_963924455.1. Taxonomy (NCBI): domain Eukaryota; kingdom Metazoa; phylum Cnidaria; class Scyphozoa; order Semaeostomeae; family Pelagiidae; genus Pelagia; species Pelagia noctiluca. The sequence goes on along the minus strand of CAWUPU010000268.1, from coordinate 32,026 downwards.
AACCGTTTTATTCAATGGGAAATGCGTAGTTTAAAAGATATTTAGGTGAACTCTTATTACGGGGCTTAGTTTTCACTAAGTTTCATGGGGAACTATAAGAAACCGTTGTAATAATAAGTTCTACGCTGTTCCCATTGACGAAACTGTTGTAATACGTTAGTTTACAACGTTTTAGAGCTAACTAAACCGTTTTATTCAATGGGAAATGCGTAGTTTAAAAGATATTTAGGTGAACTCTTATTACGGGGCTTAGTTTTCACTAAGTTTCATGGGGAACTATAAGAAACCGTTGTAATAATAAGTTCTACGCTGTTCCCATTGACGAAACTGCTGTAATACGTTAGTTTACAACGTTTTAAAGCTAACTAAACCGTTTTATTCAATGGGAAATGCGTAGTTTAAAAGATATTTAGGTGAACTCTTATTACGGGGCTTAGTTTTCACTAAGTTTCATGGGGAACTATAAGAAACCGTTGTAATAATAAGTTCTACGCTGTTTCCATTGACGAAACTGTTGTAATACGTTAGTTTACAACGTTTTAGAGCTAACTAAACCGTTTTATTCAATGGGAAATGCGTAGTTTAAAAGATATTTAGGTGAACTCTTATTACGGGGCTTAGTTTTCACTAAGTTTCATGGGGAACTATAAGAAACCGTTGTAATAATAAGTTCTACGCTGTTCCCATTGACGAAACTGTTGTAATACGTTAGTTTACAACGTTTTAGAGCTAACTAAACCGTTTTATTCAATGGGAAATGCGTAGTTTAAAAGATATTTAGGTGAACTCTTATTACGGGGCTTAGTTTTCACTAAGTTTCATGGGGAACTATAAGAAACCGTTGTAATAATAAGTTCTACGCTGTTCCCATTGACGAAACTGTTGTAATACGTTAGTTTACAACGTTTTAGAGCTAACTAAACCGTTTTATTCAATGGGAAATGCGTAGTTTAAAAGATATTTAGGTGAACTCTTATTACGGGGCTTAGTTTTCACTAAGTTTCATGGGGAACTATAAGAAACCGTTGTAATAATAAGTTCTACGCTGTTCCCATTGACGAAACTGTTGTAATACGTTAGTTTACAACGTTTTAGAGCTAACTAAACCGTTTTATTCAATGGGAAATGCGTAGTTTGAAAGATATTTAGGTGAACTCTTATTACGGGGCTTAGTTTTCACTAAGTTTCATGGGGAACTATAAGAAACCGTTGTAATAATAAGTTCTACGCTGTTCCCATTGACGAAACTGTTGTAATACGTTAGTTTACAACGTTTTAGAGCTAACTAAACCGTTTTATTCAATGGGAAATGCGTAGTTAAAAAGATATTTAGGTGAACTCTTATTACGGGGCTTAGTTTTCACTAAGTTTCATGGGGAACTATAAGAAACCGTTGTAATAATAAGTTCTACGCTGTTCCCATTGACGAAACTGTTGTAATACGTTAGTTTACAACGTTTTAGAGCTAATTAAACCGTTTTATTCAATGGGAAATGCGTAGTTTAAAAGATATTTAGGTGAACTCTTATTACGGGGCTTAGTTTTCACTAAGTTTCATGGGGAACTATAAGAAACCGTTGTAATAATAAGTTCTACGCTGTTCCCATTGACGAAACTGTTGTAATACGTTAGTTTACAACGTTTTAGAGCTAACTAAACCGTTTTATTCAATGGGAAATGCGTAGTTTAAAAGATATTTAGGTGAACACTTATTACGGGGCTTAGTTTTCACTAAGTTTCATGGGGAACTATAAGAAACCGTTGTAATAATAAGTTCTACGCTGTTCCCATTGACGAAACTGTTGTAATACGTTAGTTTACAACGTTTTAGAGCTAACAAAACCGTTTTATTCAATGGGAAATGCGTAGTTTAAAAGATATTTAGGTGAACTCTTATTACGGGGCTTAGTTTTCACTAAGTTTCATGGGGAACTATAAGAAACCGTTGTAATAATAAGTTCTACGCTGTTCCCATTGACGAAACTGTTGTAATACGTTAGTTTACAACGTTTTAGAGCTAACTAAACCGTTTTATTCAATTGGAAATGCGTAGTTTAAAAGATATTTAGGTGAACTCTTATTACGGGGCTTAGTTTTCACTAAGTTTCATGGGGAACTATAAGAAACCGTTGTAATAATAAGTTCTACGCTGTTCCCATTGACGAAACTGTTGTAATACGTTAGTTTACAACGTTTTAGAGCTAACTAAACCGTTTTATTCAATGGGAAATGCGTAGTTTAAAAGATATTTAGGTGAACTCTTATTACGGGGTTTAGTTTTCACTAAGTTTCATGGGGAACTATAAGAAACCGTTGTAATAATAAGTTCTACGCTGTTCCCATTGACGAAACTGTTGTAATACGTTAGTTTACAACGTTTTAGAGCTAACTAAACCGTTTTATTCAATGGGAAATGCGTAGTTTAAAAGATATTTAGGTGAACTCTTATTAGGGGGCTTAGTTTTCACTAAGTTTCATGGGGAACTATAAGAAACCGTTGTAATAATAAGTTCTACGCTGTTCCCATTGACGAAACTGTTGTAATACGTTAGTTTACAACGTTTTAGAGCTAACTAAACCGTTTTATTCAATGGGAAATGCGTAGTTTAAAAGATATTTAGGTGAACTCTTATTACGGGGCTTAGTTTTCACTAAGTTTCATGGGGAACTATAAGAAACCGTTGTAATAATAAGTTCTACGCTGTTCCCATTGACGAAACTGTTGTAATATGTTAGTTTACAACGTTTTAGAGCTAACTAAACCGTTTTATTCAATGGGAAATGCGTAGTTTAAAAGATATTTAGGTGAACTCTTATTACGGGGCTTAGTTTGCACTAAGTTTCATGGGGAACTATAAGAAACCGTTGTAATAATGAGTTCTACGCTGTTCCCATTGACGAAACTGTTGTAATACGTTAGTTTACAACGTTTTAGAGCTAACTAAACCGTTTTATTCAATGGGAAATGCGTAGTTTAAAAGATATTTAGGTGAACTCTTATTACGGGGCTTAGTTTTCACTAAGTTTCATGGGGAACTATAAGAAACCGTTGTAATAATAAGTTCTACGCTGTTCCCATTGACGAAACTGTTGTTCTACGTTAGTTTACAACGTTTTAGAGCTAACTAAACCGTTTTATTCAATGGGAAATGCGTAGTTTAAAAGATATTTAGGTGAACTCTTATTACGGGGCTTAGTTTTCACTAAGTTTCATGGGGAACTATAAGAAACCGTTGTAATAATAAGTTCTACACTGTTCCCATTGACGAAACTGTTGTAATACGTTAGTTTACAACGTTTTAGAGCTAACTAAACCGTTTTATTCAATGGGAAATGCGTAGTTAAAAAGATATTTAGGTGAACTCTTATTACGGGGCTTAGTTTTCACTAAGTTTCATGGGGAACTATAAGAAACCGTTGTAATAATAAGTTCTACGCTGTTCCCATTGACGAAACTGTTGTAATACGTTAGTTTAAAACGTTTTAGAGCTAACTAAACCGTTTTATTCAATGGGAAATGCGTAGTTTAAAAGATATTTAGGTGAACTCTTATTACGGGGCTTAGTTTTCACTAAGTTTCATGGGGAACTATAAGAAACCGTTGTAATAATAAGTTCTACGCTGTTCCCATTGACGAAACTGTTGTAATACGTTAGTTTACAACGTTTTAGAGCTAACTAAACCGTTTTATTCAATGGGAAATGCGTAGTTTGAAAGATATTTAGGTGAACTCTTATTACGGGGCTTAGTTTTCACTAAGTTTCATGAGGAACTATAAGAAACCGTTGTAATAATAAGTTCTACGCTGTTCCCATTGACGAAACTGTTGTAATACGTTAGTTTACAACGTTTTAGAGCTAACTAAACCGTTTTATTTAATGGGAAATGCGTAGTTTAAAAGATATTTAGGTGAACTCTTATTACGGGGCTTAGTTTTCACTAAGTTTCATGGGGAACTATAAGAAACCGTTGTAATAATAAGTTCTACGCTGTTCCCATTGACGAAACTGTTGTAATACGTTAGTTTACAACGTTTTACAGCTAACTAAACCGTTTTATTCAATGGGAAATGCGTAGTTTAAAAGATATTTAGGTGAACTCTTATTACGGGGCTTAGTTTTCACTAAGTTTCATGGGGAACTATAAGAAACCGTTGTAATAATAAGTTCTACGCTGTTCCCATTGACGAAACTGTTGTGATACGTTAGTTTACAACGTTTTAGAGCTAACTAAACCGTTTTATTCAATGGGAAATGCGTAGTTGAAAAGATATTTAGGTGAACTCTTATTACGGGGCTTAGTTTTCACTAAGTTTCATGGGGAACTATAAGAAACCGTTGTAATAATAAAATCTACGCTGTTCCCATTGACGAAACTGTTGTAATACGTTAGTTTACAACGTTTTAGAGCTAACTAAACCGTTTTATTCAATGGGAAATGCGTAGTTTAAAAGATATTTAGGTGAACTCTTATTACGGGGCTTAGTTTTCACTAAGTTTCATGGGGAACTATAAGAAACCGTTGTAATAATAAGTTCTACGCTGTTCCCATTGACAGAAACTGTTGTAATACGTTAGTTTACAACGTTTTAGAGCTAACTAAACCGTTTTATTCAATGGGAAATGCGTAGTTTAAAAGATATTTAGGTGAACTCTTATAACGGGGCTTAGTTTTCACTAAGTTTCATGGGGAACTATAAGAAACCGTTGTAATAATAAGTTCTACGCTGTTCCCATTGACGAAACTGTTGTAATACGTTAGTTTACAACGTTTTAGAGCTAGCTAAACCGTTTTATTCAATGGGAAATGCGTAGTTCAAAAGATATTTAGGTGAACTCTTATTACGCGGCTTAGTTTTCACTAAGTTTCATGGGGAACTATAAGAAACCGTTGTAATAATAAGTTCTACGCTGTTCCCATTGACGAAACTGTTGTAATACGTTAGTTTACAACGTTTTAGAGCTAACTAAACCGTTTTATTCAATGGGAAATGCGTAGTTTAAAAGATATTTAGGTGAACTCTTATTACGGGGCTTAGTTTTCACTAAGTTTCATGGGGAACTATAAGAAACCGTTGTAATAATAAGTTCTACGCTGTTCCCATTGACAAAACTGTTGTAATACGTTAGTTTACAACGTTTTAGAACTAACTAAACCGTTTTATTCAATGGGAAATGCGTAGTTTAAAAGATATTTAGGTGAACTCTTATTACGGGGCTTAGTTTTCACTAAGTTTCATGGGGAACTATAAGAAACCGTTGTAATAATAAGTTCTACGCTGTTCCCATTGACGAAACTGTTGTAATACGTTAGTTTACAACGTTTTAGAGCTAACTAAACCGTTTTATTCAATGGGAAATGCGTAGTTTAAAAGATATTTAGGTGAACTCTTATTACGGGGCTTAGTTTTCACTAAATTTCATGGGGAACTATAAGAAACCGTTGAAATAATAAGTTCTACGCTGTTCCCATTGACGAAACTGTTGTAATACGTTAGTTTACAACGTTTTAGAGCTAACTAAACCGTTTTATTCAATGGGAAATGCGTAGTTTAAAAGATATTTAGGTGAACTCTTATTACGGGGCTTAGTTTTCACTAAGTTTCATGGGGAACTATAAGAAACCGTTGTAATAATAAGTTCTACGCTGTTCCCATTGACGAAACTGTTGTAATACGTTAGTTTACAACGTTTTAGAGCTAACTAAACCGTTTTATTCAATGGGAAATGCGTAGTTTAAAAGATATGTAGGTGAACTCTTATTACGGGGCTTAGTTTTCACTAAGTTTCATGGGGAACTATAAGAAACCGTTGTAATAATAAGTTCTACGCTGTTCCCATTGACGAAACTGTTGTAATACGTTAGTTTACAACGTTTTAGAGCTAACTAAACCGTTTTATTCAATGGGAAATGCGTAGTTTAAAAGATATTTAGGTGAACTCTTATTATGGGGCTTAGTTTTCACTAAGTTTCATGGGGAGCTATAAGAAACCGTTGTAATAATAAGTTCTACGCTGTTCCCATTGACGAAACTGTTGTAATACGTTAGTTTACAACGTTTTAGAGCTAACTAAACCGTTTTATTCAATGGGAAATGCGTAGTTTAAAAGATATTTAGGTGAACTCTTATTACGGGGCTTAGTTTTCACTAAGTTTCATAGGGAACTATAAGAAACCGTTGTAATAATAAGTTCTACGCTGTTCCCATTGACGAAACTGTTGTAATACGTTAGTTTACAACGTTTTAGAGCTAACTAAACCGTTTTATTCAATGGGAAATGCGTAGTTTAAAAGATATTTAGGTGAACTCTTATTACGGGGCTTAGTTTTCACTAAGTTTCATGGGGAGCTATAAGAAACCGTTGTAATAATAAGTTCTACGCTGTTCCCATTGACGAAACTGTTGTAATACGTTAGTTTACAACGTTTTAGAGCTAACTAAACCGTTTTATTCAATGGGAAATGCGTAGTTTAAAAGATATTTAGGTGAACTCTTATTACGGGGCTTAGATTTCACTAAGTTTCATGGGGAACTATAAGAAACCGTTGTAATAATAAGTTCTACGCTGTTCCCATTGACGAAACTGTTGTAATACGTTAGTTTACAACGTTTTAGAGCTAACTAAACCGTTTTATTCAATGGGAAATGCGTAGTTTAAAAGATATTTAGGTGAACTCTTATTACGGAGCTTAGTTTTCACTAAGTTTCATGGGGAACTATAAGAAACCGTTGTAATAATAAGTTCTACACTGTTCCCATTGACGAAACTGTTGTAATACGTTAGTTTACAACATTTTAGAGCTAACTAAACCGTTTTATTCAATGGGAAATGCGTAGTTTAAAAGATATTTAGGTGAACTCTTATTACGGGGCTTAGTTTTCACTAAGTTTCATGGGGAACTATAAGAAACCGTTGTAATAATAAGTTCTACGCTGTTCCCATTGACGAAACTGTTGTAATACGTTAGTTTACAACGTTTTAGAGCTAACTAAACCGTTTTATTCAATGGGAAATGCGTAGTTTAAAAGATATTTAGGTGAACTCTTATTACGGGGCTTAGTTTTCACTAAGTTTCATGGGGAACTATAAGAAACCGTTGTAATAATAAGTTCTACGCTGTTCCCATTGACGAAACTGTTGTAATACGTTAGTTTACAACGTTTTAGAGCTAACTAAACCGTTTTATTCAATGGGAAATGCGTAGTTTAAAAGATATTTAGGTTAACTCTTATTACGGGGCTTAGTTTTCACTAAGTTTCATGGGGAACTATAAGAAACCGTTGTAATAATAAGTTCTACGCTGTTCCCATTGACGAAACTGTTGTAATACGTTAGTTTACAACGTTTTAGAGCTAACTAAACCGTTTTATTCAATGGGAAATGCGTAGTTTAAAAGATATTTAGCTGAACTCTTATTACGGGGCTTAGTTTTCACTAAGTTTCATGGGGAACTATAAGAAACCGTTGTAATAATAAGTTCTACGCTGTTCCCATTGACGAAACTGTTGTAATACGTTAGTTTACAACGTTTTAGAGCTAACTAAACCGTTTTATTCAATGGGAAATGCGTAGTTTAAAAGATATTTAGGTGAACTCTTATTACGGGGCTTAGTTTTCACTAAGTTTCATGGGGAACTATAAGAAACCGTTGTAATAATAAGTTCTACGCTGTTCCCATTGACAAAACTGTTGTAATACGTTAGTTTACAACGTTTTTGAGCTAACTAAACCGTTTTATTCAATGGGAAATGCGTAGTTTAAAAGATATTTAGGTGAACTCTTATTACGGGGCTTAGTTTTCACTAAGTTTCATGGGGAACTATAAGAAACCGTTGTAATAATAAGTTCTACGCTGTTCCCATTGACGAAACTGTTGTAATACGTTAGTTTACAACGTTTTAGAGCTAACTAAACCGTTTTATTCAATGGGAAATGCGTAGTTTAAAAGATATTTAGGTGAACTCTTATTACGGGGCTTAGTTTTCACTAAGTTTCATGGGGAACTATAAGAAACCGTTGTAATAATAAGTTCTACGCTGTTCCCATTGACGAAACTGTTGTAATACGTTAGTTTACAACGTTTTAGAGCTAACTAAACCGTTTTATTCAATGGGAAATGCGTAGTTTAAAAGATATTTAGGTGAACTCTTATTACGGGGCTTAGTTTTCACTAAGTTTCATGGGGAACTATAAGAAACCGTTGTAATAATAAGTTCTACGCTGTTCCCATTGACGAAACTGTTGTAATACGTTAGTTTACAACGTTTTAGAGCTAACTAAACCGTTTTATTCAATGGGAAATGCGTAGTTTAAAAGATATTTAGGTGAACTCTTATTACGGGGCTTAGTTTTCACTAAGTTTCATGGGGAACTATAAGAAACCGTTGTAATAATAAGTTCTACGCTGTTCCCATTGACGAAACTGTTGTAATACGTTAGTTTACAACGTTTTAGAGCTAACTTAACCGTTTTATTCAATGGGAAATGCGTAGTTTAAAAGATATTTAGATGAACTCTTATTACGGGGCTTAGTTTTCACTAAGTTTCATGGGGAACTATAAGAAACCGTTGTAATAATAAGTTCTACGCTGTTCCCATTGACGAAACTGTTGTAATACGTTAGTTTACAACGTTTTAGAGCTAACTAAACCGTTTTATTCAATGGGAAATGCGTAGTTTAAAAGATATTTAGGTGAACTCTTATTACGGGGCTTAGTTTTCACTAAGTTTCATGGGGAACTATAAGAAACTGTTGTAATAATAAGTTCTACGCTGTTCCCATTAACGAAACTGTTGTAATACGTTAGTTTACAACGTTTTAGAGCTAACTAAACCGTTTTATTCAATGGGAAATGCGTAGTTTGAAAGATATTTAGGTGAACTCTTATTACGGGGCTTAGTTTTCACTAAGTTTCATGGGGAACTATAAGAAACCGTTGTAATAATAAGTTCTACGCTGTTCCCATTGACGAAACTGTTGTAATACGTTAGTTTACAACGTTTTAGAGCTAACTAAACCGTTTTATTTAATGGGAAATGCGTAGTTTAAAAGATATTTAGGTGAACTCTTATTACGGGGCTTAGTTTTCACTAAGTTTCATGGGGAACTATAAGAAACCGTTGTAATAATAAGTTCTACGCTGTTCCCATTGACGAAACTGCTGTAATACGTTAGTTTACAACGTTTTAGAGCTAACTAAACCGTTTTATTCAATGGGAAATGCGTAGTTTAAAAGATATTTAGGTGAACTCTTATTACGGGGCTTAGTTTTCACTAAGTTTCATGGGGAACTATAAGAAACCGTTGTAATAATAAGTTCTACGCTGTTCCCATTGACGAAACTGTTGTAATACGTTAGTTTACAACGTTTTAGAGCTAACTAAACCGTTTTATTCAATGGGAAATGCGTAGTTTAAAAGATATTTAGGTGAACTCTTATTACGGGGCTTAGTTTTCACTAAGTTTCATGGGGAACTATAAGAAACCGTTGTAATAATAAGTTCTACGCTGTTCCCATTGACGAAACTGTTGTAATACGTTAGTTTACAACGTTTTAGAGCTAACTAAACCGTTTTATTCAATGGGAAATGCGTAGTTTAAAAGATATTTAGGTGAACTCTTATTACGGGGCTTAGTTTTCACTAAGTTTCATGGGGAACTATAAGAAACCGTTGTAATAATAAGTTCTACGCTGTTCCCATTGACGAAACTGTTGTAATACGTTAGTTTACAACGTTTTAGAGCTAACTAAACCGTTTTATTCAATGGGAAATGCGTAGTTTAAAAGATATTTAGGTGAACTCTTATTACGGGGCTTAGTTTTCACTAAGTTTCATGGGGAACTATAAGAAACCGTTGTAATAATAAGTTCTACGCTGTTCCCATTGACGAAACTGTTGTAATACGTTAGTTTACAACGTTTTAGAGCTAACTAAACCGTTTTATTCAATGGGAAATGCGTAGTTTGAAAGATATTTAGGTGAACTCTTATTACGGGGCTTAGTTTTCACTAAGTTTCATGGGGAACTATAAGAAACCGTTGTAATAATAAGTTCTACGCTGTTCCCACTGACCAAACTGTTGTAATACGTTAGTTTACAACGTTTTAGAGCTAACTAAACCGTTTTATTCAATGGGAAATGCGTAGTTTAAAAGATATTTAGGTGAACTCTTATTACGGGGCTTAGTTTTCACTAAGTTTCATGGGGAACTATAAGAAACCGTTGTAATAATAAGTTCTACGCTGTTCCCATTGACGAAACTGTTGTAATACGTTAGTTTACAACGTTTTAGAGCTAACTAAACCGTTTTATTCAATGGGAAATGCGTAGTTTAAAAGATATTTAGGTGAACTCTTATTACGGGGCTTAGTTTTCACTAAGTTTCATGGGGAACTATAAGAAACCGTTGTAATAATAAGTTCTACGCTGTTCCCATTGACGAAACTGTTGTAATACGTTAGTTTACAACGTTTTAGAGCTAACTAAACCGTTTTATTCAATGGGAAATGCGTAGTTTAAAAGATATTTAGGTGAACTCTTATTACGGGGCTTAGTTTTCACTAAGTTTCATGGGGAACTAAAAGAAACCGTTGTAATAATAAGTTCTACGCTGTTTCCATTAACGAAACTGTTGTAATACGTTAGTTTACAACGTTTTAGAGCTAACTAAACCGTTTTATTCAATGGGAAATGCGTAGTTTAAAAGATATTTAGGTGAACTCTTATTACGGGGCTTAGTTTTCACTAAGTTTCATGGGGAACTATAAGAAACCGTTGTAATAATAAGTTCTACGCTGTTCCCATTGACGAAACTGTTGTAATACGTTAGTTTACAACGTTTTAGAGCTAATAAACCGTTTTATTCAATGGGAAATGCGTAGTTTAAAAGATATTTAGGTGAACTCTTATTACGGGGCTTAGTTTTCACTAAGTTTCATGGGGAACTATAAGAAACCGTTGTAATAATAAGTTCTACGCTGTTCCCATTGACGAAACTGTTGTAATACGTTAGTTTACAACGTTTTAGAGCTAACTAAACCGTTTTATTCAATGGGAAATGCGTAGTTTAAAGATATTTAGGTGAACTCTTATTACGGGGCTTAGTTTTCACTAAGTTTCATTGGGAACTATAAGAAACCGTTGTAATAATAAATTCTACGCTGTTCCCATTGACGAAACTGTTGTAATACGTTAGTTTACAACGTTTTAGAGCTAACTAAACCGTTTTATTCAATGGGAAATGCGTAGTTTAAAAGATATTTAGGTGAACTCTTATTACGGGGCTTAGTTTTCACTAAGTTTCATGGGGAACTAAAAGAAACCGTTGTAATAATAAGTTCTACGCTGTTCCCATTAACGAAACTGTTGTAATACGTTAGTTTACAAAGTTTTAGAGCTAACTAAACCGTTTTATTCAATGGGAAATGCGTAGTTTAAAAGATATTTAGGTGAACTCTTATTACGGGGCTTAGTTTTCACTAAGTTTCATGGGGAACTATAAGAAACCGTTGTAATAATAAGTTCTACGCTGTTCCCATTGACGAAACTGTTGTAATACGTTAGTTTACAACGTTTTAGAGCTAACTAAACCGTTTTATTCAATTGGAAATGCGTAGTTTAAAAGATATTTAGGTGAACTCTTATTACGGGGCTTAGTTTTCACTAAGTTTCATGGGGAACTAAAAGAAACCGTTGTAATAATAAGTTCTACGCTGTTTCCATTGACGAAACTGTTGTAATACGTTAGTTTACAACGTTTTAGAGCTAACTAAACCGTTTTATTCAATGGGAAATGCGTAGTTTAAAAGATATTTAGGTGAACTCTTATTACGGGGCTTAGTTTTCACTAAGTTTCATGGGGAACTATAAGAAACCGTTGTAATAATAAGTTTTACGCTGTTCCCATTGACGAAACTGTTGTAATACGTTAGTTTACAACGTTTTAGAGCTAACTAAACCGTTTTATTCAATGGGAAATGCGTAGTTTGAAAGATATTTAGGTGAACTCTTATTACGGGGCTTAGTTTCACTAAGTTTCATGGGGAACTATAAGAAACCGTTGTAATAATAAGTTCTACGCTGTTCCCATTGACGAAACTGTTGTAATACGTTAGTTTACAACGTTTTAGAGCTAACTAAACCGTTTTATTTAATGGGAAATGCGTAGTTTAAAAGATATTCAGGTGAACTCTTATTACGGGGCTTAGTTTTCACTAAGTTTCATGGGGAACTAAAAGAAACCGTTGTAATAATAAGTTCTACGCTGTTCCCATTAACGAAACTGTTGTAATACGTTAGTTTACAACGTTTTAGAGCTAACTAAACCGTTTTATTCAATGGGAAATGCGTAGTTTAAAAGATATTTAGGTGAACTCTTATTACGGGGCTTAGTTTTCACTAAGTTTCATGGGGAACTATAAGAAACCGTTGTAATAATAAGTTCTACGCTGTTCCCATTGACGAAACTGTTGTAATACGTTAGTTTACAACGTTTTAGAGCTAATAAACCGTTTTATTCAATGGGAAATGCGTAGTTTAAAAGATATTTAGGTGAACTCTTATTACGGGGCTTAGTTTTCACTAAGTTTCATGGGGAACTATAAGAAACCGTTGTAATAATAAGTTCTACGCTGTTCCCATTGACGAAACTGTTGTAATACGTTAGTTTACAACGTTTTAGAGCTAACTAAACCGTTTTATTCAATGGGAAATGCGTAGTTTAAAGATATTTAGGTGAACTCTTATTACGGGGCTTAGTTTTCACTAAGTTTCATGGGGAACTATAAGAAACCGTTGTAATAATAAATTCTACGCTGTTCCCATTGACGAAACTGTTGTAATACGTTAGTTTACAACGTTTTAGAGCTAACTAAACCGTTTTATTCAATGGGAAATGCGTAGTTTAAAAGATATTTAGGTGAACTCTTATTACGGGGCTTAGTTTTCACTAAGTTTCATGGGGAACTAAAAGAAACCGTTGTAATAATAAGTTCTACGCTGTTCCCATTAACGAAACTGTTGTAATACGTTAGTTTACAAAGTTTTAGAGCTAACTAAACCGTTTTATTCAATGGGAAATGCGTAGTTTAAAAGATATTTAGGTGAACTCTTATTACGGGGCTTAGTTTTCACTAAGTTTCATGGGGAACTATAAGAAACCGTTGTAATAATAAGTTCTACGCTGTTCCCATTGACGAAACTGTTGTAATACGTTAGTTTACAACGTTTTAGAGCTAACTAAACCGTTTTATTCAATTGGAAATGCGTAGTTTAAAAGATATTTAGGTGAACTCTTATTACGGGGCTTAGTTTTCACTAAGTTTCATGGGGAACTAAAAGAAACCGTTGTAATAATAAGTTCTACGCTGTTTCCATTGACGAAACTGTTGTAATACGTTAGTTTACAACGTTTTAGAGCTAACTAAACCGTTTTATTCAATGGGAAATGCGTAGTTTAAAAGATATTTAGGTGAACTCTTATTACGGGGCTTAGTTTTCACTAAGTTTCATGGGGAACTATAAGAAACCGTTGTAATAATAAGTTTTACGCTGTTCCCATTGACGAAACTGTTGTAATACGTTAGTTTACAACGTTTTAGAGCTAACTAAACCGTTTTATTCAATGGGAAATGCGTAGTTTGAAAGATATTTAGGTGAACTCTTATTACGGGGCTTAGTTTCACTAAGTTTCATGGGGAACTATAAGAAACCGTTGTAATAATAAGTTCTACGCTGTTCCCATTGACGAAACTGTTGTAATACGTTAGTTTACAATGTTTTAGAGCTAACTAAACCGTTTTATTTAATGGAAAATGCGTAGTTTAAAAGATATTCAGGTGAACTCTTATTACGGGGCTTAGTTTTCACTAAGTTTCATGGGGAACTATAAGAAACCGTTGTAATAATAAGTTCTACGCTGTTCTAATTGACGAAACTGTTGTAATACGTTAGTTTACAACGTTTAAGAGCTAACTAAACCGTTTTATTCAATGGGAAATGCGTAGTTTAAAAGATATTTAGGTGAACTCTTATTACGGGGCTTAGTTTTCACTAAGTTTCATGGGGAACTATAAGAAACCGTTGTAATAATAAGTTCTACGCTGTTCCCATTGACGAAACTGTTGTAATACGTTAGTTTACAACGTTTTAGAGCTAACTAAACCGTTTTATTCAATGGGAAATGCGTAGTTTAAAAGATATTTAGGTGAACTCTTATTACGGGGCTTAGTTTTCACTAAGTTTCATGGGGAACTATAAGAAACCGTTGTAATAATAAGTTCTACGCTGTTCCCATTGACGAAACTGTTGTAATACGTTAGTTTACAACGTTTTAGAGCTAACTAAACCGTTTTATTCAATGGGAAATGCGTAGTTTAAAAGATATTTAGGTGAACTCTTATTACGGGGCTTAGTTTTCACTAAGTTTCATGAGGAACTATAAGAAACCGTTGTAATAATAAGTTCTACGCTGTTCTCATTGACGAAACTGTTGTAATACGTTAGTTTACAGCGTTTTAGAGCTAACTAAACCGTTTTATTCAATGGGAAATGCGTAGTTTAAAAGATATTTAGGTGAACTCTTATTACGGGGCTTAGTTTTCACTAAGTTTCATGGGGAACTATAAGAAACCGTTGTAATAATAAGTTCTACGCTGTTCCCATTGACGAAACTGTTGTAATACGTTAGTTTACAACGTTTTAGAGCTAACTAAACCGTTTTATTCAATGGGAAATGCGTAGTTTGAAAGATATTTAGGTGAACTCTTATTACGGGGCTTAGTTTTCACTAAGTTTCATGGGGAACTATAAGAAACCGTTGTAATAATAAGTTCTACGCTGTTCCCATTGACGAAACTGTTGTAATACGTTAGTTTACAACGTTTTAGAGCTAACTAAACCGTTTTATTCAATGGGAAATGCGTAGTTTAAAAGATATTTAGGTGAACTCTTATTACGGGGCTTAGATTGCACTAAGTTTCATGGGGAACTATAAGAAACCGTTGTAATAATAAGTTCTACGCTGTTCCCATTGACGAAACTATTTTAATACGTTAGTTTACAACGTTTTAGAGCTAACTAAACCGTTTTATTCAATGGGAAATGCGTAGTTTAAAAGATATTTAGGTGAACTCTTATTACGGGGCTTAGTTTTCACTAAGTTTCATGGGGAACTATAAGAAACCGTTGTAATAATAAGTTCTACGCTGTTCCCATTGACGAAACTGTTGTAATACGTTAGTTTACAACGTTTTAGAGCTAACTAAACCGTTTTATTCAATGGGAAATGCGTAGTTTAAAAGATATTTAGGTGAACTCTTATTACGGGGCTTAGTTTTCACTAAGTTTCATGAGGAACTATAAGAAACCGTTGTAATAATAAGTTCTACGCTGTTCTCATTGACGAAACTGTTGTAATACGTTAGTTTACAGCGTTTTAGAGCTAACTAAACCGTTTTATTCAATGGGAAATGCGTAGTTTAAATGATATTTAGGTGAACTCTTATTACGGGGCTTAGTTTTCACTAAGTTTCATGGGGAACTATAAGAAACCGTTGTAATAATAAGTTCTACGCTGTTCCCATTGACGAAACTGTTGTAATACGTTAGTTTACAACGTTTTAGAGCTAACTAAACCGTTTTATTCAATGGGAAATGCGTAGTTTGAAAGATATTTAGGTGAACTCTTATTACGGGGCTTAGTTTTCACTAAGTTTCATGGGGAACTATAAGAAACCGTTGTAATAATAAGTTCTACGCTGTTCCCATTGACGAAACTGTTGTAATACGTTAGTTTACAACGTTTTAGAGCTAACTAAACCGTTTTATTCAATGGGAAATGCGTAGTTTAAAAGATATTTAGGTGAACTCTTATTACGGGGCTTAGATTGCACTAAGTTTCATGGGGAACTATAAGAAACCGTTGTAATAATAAGTTCTACGCTGTTCCCATTGACGAAACTATTGTAATACGTTAGTTTACAACGTTTTAGAGCTAACTAAACCGTTTTATTCAATGGGAAATGCGTAGTTTAAAAGATATTTAGGTGAACTCTTATTACGGGGCTTAGTTTTCACTAAGTTTCATGGGGAACTATAAGAAACCGTTGTAATAATAAGTTCTACGCTGTTCCCATTGACGAAACTGTTGTAATACGTTAGTTTACAACGTTTTAGAGCTAACTAAACCGTTTTATTCAATGGGAAATGCGTAGTTTAAAAGATATTTAGGTGAACTCTTCTTACAGGGCTTAGTTTTCACTAAGTTTCATGGGGAACTATAAGAAACCGTTGTAATAATAAGTTCTACGCTGTTTCCATTGACGAAACTGTTGTAATACGTTAGTTTACAACGTTTTAGAGCTAACTAAACCGTTTTATTCAATGGGAAATGCGTAGTTTAAAAGTAATTTAGGTGAACTCTTATTACGGGGCTTAGTTTTCACTAAGTTTCATGGGGAACTATAAGAAACCCTTGTAATAATAAGTTCTACGCTGTTCCCATTGACGAAACTGTTGTAATACGTTAGTTTACAACGTTTTAGAGCTAACTAAACCGTTTTATTCAATGGGAAATGCGTAGTTTAAAAGATATTTAGGTGAACTCTTATTACGGGGCTTAGTTTTCACTAAGTTTCATGGGGAACTATAAGAAACCGTTGTAATAATAAGTCCTACGCTGTTCCCATTGACGAAACTGTTGTAATACGTTAGTTTACAACGTTTTAGAGCTAACTAAACCGTTTTATTCAATGGGAAATGCGTAGTTTAAAAGATATTTAGGTGAACTCTTATTACGGGGCTTAGATTGCACTAAGTTTCATGGGGAACTATAAGAAACCGTTGTAATAATAAGTTCTACGCTGTTCCCATTGACGAAACTGTTGTAATACGTTAGTTTACAACGTTTTAGAGCTAACTAAACCGTTTTATTTAATGGAAAATGCGTAGTTTAAAAGATATTCAGGTGAACTCTTATTACGGGGCTTAGTTTTCACTAAGTTTCATGGGGAACTATAAGAAACCGTTGTAATAATAAGTTCTACGCTGTTCTAATTGACGAAACTGTTGTAATACGTTAGTTTACAACGTTTAAGAGCTAACTAAACCGTTTTATTCAATGGGAAATGCGTAGTTTAAAAGATATTTAGGTGAACTCTTATTACGGGGCTTAGTTTTCACTAAGTTTCATGGGGAACTATAAGAAACCATTGTAATAATAAGTTCTACGCTGTTCCCATTGACGAAACTGTTGTAATACGTTAGTTTACAACGTTTTAGAGCTAACTAAACCGTTTTATTCAATGGGAAATGCGTAGTTTAAAAGATATTTAGGTGAACTCTTATTACGGGGCTTAGTTTTCACTAAATTTCATGGGGAACTATAAGAAACCGTTGTAATAATAAGTTCTACGCTGTTCCCATTGACGAAACTGTTGTAATACGTTAGTTTACAACGTTTTAGAGCTAACTAAACCGTTTTATTCAATGGGAAATGCGTAGTTTAAAAGATATTTAGGTGAACTCTTATTACGGGGCTTAGTTTTCACTAAGTTTCATGGGGAACTATAAGAAACCGTTGTAATAATAAGTTCTACGCTGTTCCCATTGACGAAACGGTTATAATACGTTAGTTTACAACGTTTTAGAGCTAACTAAACCGTTTTATTCAATGGGAAATGCGTAGTTTAAAAGATATTTAGGTGAACTCTTATTACGGGGCTTAGTTTTCACTAAGTTTCATGGGGAACTATAAGAAACCGTTGTAATAATAAGTTCTACGCTGTTCCCATTGACGAAACTGTTGTAATACGTTAGTTTACAACGTTTTAGAGCTAACTAAACCGTTTTATTCAATGGGAAATGCGTAGTTTAAAAGATATTTAGGTGAACTCTTATTACGGGGCTTAGTTTTCACTAAGTTTCATGGGGAACTATAAGAAACCGTTGTAATAATAAGTTCTACGCTGTTCCCATTGACGAAACTGTTGTAATACGTTAGTTTACAACGTTTTAGAGCTAACTAAACCGTTTTATTCAATGGGAAATGCGTAGTTTAAAAGATATTTAGGTGAACTCTTATTACGGGGCTTAGTTTTCACTAAGTTTCATGGGGAACTATAAGAAACCGTTGTAATAATAAGTTCTACGCTGTTCCCATTGACGAAACTGTTGTAATACGTTAGTTTACAACGTTTTAGAGCTAACTAAACCGTTTTATTCAATGGGAAATGCGTAGTTTAAAAGATATTTAGGTGAACTCTTATTACGGGGCTTAGTTTTCACTAAGTTTCATGGGGAACTATAAGAAAGTGTTGTAATAATAAGTTCTACGCTGTTCCCATTGACAAAACTGTTGTAATACGTTAGTTTACAACGTTTTAGAGCTAACTAAACCGTTTTATTCAATGGAAAATGCGTAGCTTAAAAGATATTTAGGTGAACTCTTATTACGGGGCTTAGTTTTCACTAAGTTTCATGGGGAACTATAAGAAACCGTTGTAATAATAAGTTCTACGCTGTTCCCATTGACGAAACTGTTGTAATACGTTAGTTTACAACGTTTTAGAGCTAACTAAACCGTTTTATTCAATGGGAAATGCGTAGTTTAAAAGATATTTAGGTGAACTCTTATTACGGGGCTTAGTTTTCACTAAGTTTCATAGGGAACTATAAGAAACCGTTGTAATAATAAGTTCTACGCTGTTCCCATTGACGAAACTCTTGTAATACGTTAGTTTACAACGTTTTAGAGCTAACTAAACCGTTTTATTTAATGGGAAATGCGTAGTTTAAAAGATATTTAGGTGAACTCTTA
Source organism: Pelagia noctiluca (assembly GCA_963924455.1). Lineage (NCBI taxonomy): Eukaryota > Metazoa > Cnidaria > Scyphozoa > Semaeostomeae > Pelagiidae > Pelagia > Pelagia noctiluca. Next base: position 13,207 of record CAWUPU010000268.1, on the reverse strand, counting down.
TTACGGGGCTTAGTTTTCACTAAGTTTCATGGGGAACTATAAGAAACCGTTGTAATAATAAGTTCTACGCTGTTCCCATTGACGAAACTTTTGTAATACGTTAGTTTGCAACGTTTTAGAGCTAACTAAACCGTTTTATTCAATGGGAAATGCGTAGTTTAAAAGATATTTAGGTGAACTCTTATTACGGGGCTTAGTTTTCACTAAGTTTCATGGGGAACTATAAGAAACCGTTGTAATAATAAGTTCTACGCTGTTCCCATTGACGAAACGGTTATAATACGTTAGTTTACAACGTTTTAGAGCTAACTAAACCGTTTTATTCAATGGGAAATGCGTAGTTTAAAAGATATTTAGGTGAACTCTTATTACGGGGCTTAGTTTTCACTAAGTTTCATGGGGAACTATAAGAAACCGTTGTAATAATAAGTTCTACGCTGTTCCCATTGACGAAACTGTTGTAATACGTTAGTTTACAACGTTTTAGAGCTAACTAAACCGTTTTATTCAATGGGAAATGCGTAGTTTAAAAGATATTTAGGTGAACTCTTATTACGGGGCTTAGTTTTCACTAAGTTTCATGGGGAACTATAAGAAACCGTTGTAATAATAAGTTCTACGCTGTTCCCATTGACGAAACTGTTGTAATACGTTAGTTTACAACGTTTTAGAGCTAACTAAACCGTTTTATTCAATGGGAAATGCGTAGTTTAAAAGATATTTAGGTGAACTCTTATTACGGGGCTTAGTTTTCACTAAGTTTCATGGGGAACTATAAGAAACCGTTGTAATAATAAGTTCTACGCTGTTCCCATTGACGAAACTGTTGTAATACGTTAGTTTACAACGTTTTAGAGCTAACTAAACCGTTTTATTCAATGGGAAATGCGTAGTTTAAAAGATATTTAGGTGAACTCTTATTACGGGGCTTAGTTTTCACTAAGTTTCATGGGGAACTATAAGAAAGTGTTGTAATAATAAGTTCTACGCTGTTCCCATTGACAAAACTGTTGTAATACGTTAGTTTACAACGTTTTAGAGCTAACTAAACCGTTTTATTCAATGGGAAATGCGTAGCTTAAAAGATATTTAGGTGAACTCTTATTACGGGGCTTAGTTTTCACTAAGTTTCATGGGGAACTATAAGAAACCGTTGTAATAATAAGTTCTACGCTGTTCCCATTGACGAAACTGTTGTAATACGTTAGTTTACAACGTTTTAGAGCTAACTAAACCGTTTTATTCAATGGGAAATGCGTAGTTTAAAAGATATTTAGGTGAACTCTTATTACGGGGCTTAGTTTTCACTAAGTTTCATAGGGAACTATAAGAAACCGTTGTAATAATAAGTTCTACGCTGTTCCCATTGACGAAACTGTTGTAATACGTTAGTTTACAACGTTTTAGAGCTAACTAAACCGTGTTATTCAATGGGAAATGCGTAGTTTAAAAGATATTTAGGTGAACTCTTATTACGGGGCTTAGTTTTCACTAAGTTTCATGGGGAACTATAAGAAACCGTTGTAATAATAAGTTCTACGCTGTTCCCATTGACGAAACTTTTGTAATACGTTAGTTTGCAACGTTTTAGAGCTAACTAAACCGTTTTATTCAATGGGAAATGCGTAGTTTAAAAGATATTTAGGTGAACTCTTATTACGGGGCTTAGTTTTCACTAAGTTTCATGGGGAACTATAAGAAACCGTTGTAATAATAAGTTCTACGCTGTTCCCATTGACGAAACTGTTGTAATACGTTAGTTTACAACGTTTTAGAGCTAACTAAACCGTTTTATTCAATGGAAAATGCGTAGTTTAAAAGATATTTAGGTGAACTCTTATTACGGGGCTTAGTTTTCACTAAGTTTCATGGGGAACTATAAGAAACCGTTGTAATAATAAGTTCTACGCTGTTCCCATTGACGAAACTGTTGTAATACGTTAGTTTGCAACGTTTTAGAGCTAACTAAACCGTTTTATTCAATGGGAAATGCGTAGTTTAAAAGATATTTAGGTGAACTCTTATTACGGGGCTTAGTTTTCACTAAGTTTCATGGGGAACTATAAGAAACCGTTGTAATAATAAGTTCTACGCTGTTCCCATTGACGAAACTGTTGTAATACGTTAGTTTACAACGTTTTAGAGCTAACTAAACCGTTTTATTCAATGGGAAATGCGTAGTTTAAAAGATATTTAGGTGAACTCTTATTACGGGGCTTAGTTTTCACTAAGTTTCATGGGGAACTATAAGAAACCGTTGTAATAATAAGTTCTACGCTGTTCCCATTGACGAAACTGTTGTAATACGTTAGTTTACAACGTTTTAGCGCTAACTAAACCGTTTTATTCAATGGGAAATGCGTAGTTTAAAAGATATTTAGGTGAACTCTTAGTTTTCACTAAGTTTCATGGGGAACTATAAGAAACCGTTGTAATAATAAGTTCTACGCTGTTCCCATTGACGAAACTGTTGTAATACGTTAGTTTACAACGTTTTAGAGCTAACTAAACCGTTTTATTCAATGGGAAATGCGTAGTTTAAAAGATATTTAGGTGAACTCTTATTACGGGGCTTAGTTTTCACTAAGTTTCATGGGGAACTATAAGAAACCGTTGTAATAATAAGTTCTACGCTGTTCCCATTGACGAAACTGTTGTAATACGTTAGTTTACAACGTTTTAGAGCTAACTAAACCGTTTTATTCAATGGGAAATGCGTAGTTGAAAAGATATTTAGGTGAACTCTTATTACGGGGCTTAGTTTTCACTAAGTTTCATGGGGAACTATAAGAAACCGTTGTAATAATAAGTTCTACGCTGTTCCCATTGACGAAACTGTTGTAATACGTTAGTTTACAACGTTTTAGAGCTAACTAAACCGTTTTATTCAATGGGAAATGCGTAGTTTAAAAGATATTCAGGTGAACTCTTATTACGGGGCTTAGTTTTCACTAAGTTTCATGGGGAACTATAAGAAACCGTTGTAATAATAAGTTCTACGCTGTTCCCATTGACGAAACTGTTGTAATACGTTAGTTTACAACGTTTTAGAGCTAACTAAACCGTTTTATTCAATGGGAAATGCGTAGTTTAAAAGATATTTAGGTGAACTCTTATTACGGGGCTTAGTTTTCACTAAGTTTCATGGGGAACTATAAGAAACCGTTGTAATAATAAGTTCTACGCTATTCCCATTGACGAAACTGTTGTAATACGTTAGTTTACAACGTTTTAGAGCTAACTAAACCGTTTTATTCAATGGGAAATGCGTAGTTTAAAAGATATTTAGGTGAACTCTTATTACGGGGCTTAGTTTTCACTAAGTTTCATGGGGAACTATAAGAAACCGTTGTAATAATAAGTTCTACGCTGTTCCCATTGACGAAACTGTTGTAATACGTTAGTTTACAACGTTTTAGAGCTAACTAAACCGTTTTATTCAATGGGAAATGCGTAGTTTAAAAGATATTTAGGTGAACTTATATTACGGGGCTTAGTTTTCACTAAGTTTCATGGGGAACTATAAGAAACCGTTGTAATAATAAGTTCTACGCTGTTCCCATTGACGAAACTGTTGTAATACGTTAGTTTACAACGTTTTAGAGCTAACTAAACCGTTTTATTCAATGGGAAATGCGTAGTTTAAAAGATATTTAGGTGAACTCTTATTACGGGGCTTAGTTTTCACTAAGTTTCATGGGGAACTATAAGAAACCGTTGTAATAATAAGTTCTACGCTGTTCCCATTGACGAAACTTTTGTAATACGTTAGTTTGCAACGTTTTAGAGCTAACTAAACCGTTTTATTCAATGGGAAATGCGTAGTTTAAAAGATATTTAGGTGAACTCTTATTACGGGGCTTAGTTTTCACTAAGTTTCATGGGGAACTATAAGAAACCGTTGTAATAATAAGTTCTACGCTGTTCCCATTGACGAAACTGTTGTAATACGTTAGTTTACAACGTTTTAGAGCTAACTAAACCGTTTTATTCAATGGAAAATGCGTAGTTTAAAAGATATTTAGGTGAACTCTTATTACGGGGCTTAGTTTTCACTAAGTTTCATGGGGAACTATAAGAAACCGTTGTAATAATAAGTTCTACGCTGTTCCCATTGACGAAACTGTTGTAATACGTTAGTTTACAACGTTTTAGAGCTAACTAAACCGTTTAATTCAATGGCAAATGCGTAGTTTGAAAGATATTAAGGTGAACTCTTATTACGGGGCTTAGTTTTCACTAAGTTTCATGGGGAACTATAAGAAACCGTTGTAATAATAAGTTCTACGCTGTTCCCATTGACGAAACTGTTATAATACGTTAGTTTACAACGTTTTAGAGCTAACTAAACCGTTTTATTCAATGGGAAATGCGTAGTTTAAAAGATATTTAGGTGAACTCTTATTACGGGGCTTAGTTTTCACTAAGTTTCATGGGGAACTATAAGAAACCGTTGTAATAATAAGTTCTACGCTGTTCCCATTGACCAAACCGCTGTAATACGTTAGTTTACAACGTTTTAGAGCTAACTAAACCGTTTTATTCAATGGGAAATGCGTAGTTTAAAAGATATTTAGGTGAACTCTTATTACGGGGCTTAGTTTTCACTAAGTTTCATGGGGAACTATAAGAAACCGTTGTAATAATAAGTTCTACGCTGTTCCCATTGACGAAACCGCTGTAATACGTTAGTTTACAACGTTTTAGAGCTAACTAAACCGTTTTATTCAATGGGAAATGCGTAGTTTAAAAGATATTTAGGTGAATTCTTATTACGGGGCTTAGTTTTCACTAAGTTTCATGGGGAACTATAAGAAACCGTTGTAATAATAAGTTCTACGCTGTTTCCATTGACGAAACTGATGTAATACGTTAGTTTACAACGTTTTAGAGCTAACTAAACCGTTTTATTCAATGGGAAATGCGTAGTTTAAAAGATATTTAGGTGAACTCTTATTACGGGGCTTAGTTTTCACTAAGTTTCATGGGGAACTATAAGAAACCGTTGTAATAATAAGTTCTACGCTGTTCCCATTGACGAAACTGTTGTAATACGTTAGTTTACAACGTTTTAGAGCTAACTAAACCGTTTTATTCAATGGGAAATGCGTAGTTTAAAAGATATTTAGGTGAACTCTTATTACGGGGCTTAGTTTTCACTAAGTTTCATGGGGAACTATAAGAAACCGTTGTAATAATAAGTTCTACGCTGTTCCCATTGACGAAACTGTTGTAATACGTTAGTTTACAACGTTTTAGAGCTATAACTAAACCGTTTTATTCAATGGGAAATGCGTAGTTTAAAAGATATTTAGGTGAACTCTTATTACGGGGCTTAGTTTTCACTAAGTTTCATGGGGAACTATAAGAAACCGTTGTAATAATAAGTTCTACGCTGTTCCCATTGACGAAACTGTTGTAATACGTTAGTTTACAACGTTTTAGAGCTAACTAAACCGTTTTATTCAATGGGAAATGCGTAGTTTAAAAGATATTTAGGTGAACTCTTATTACGGGGCTTAGTTTTCACTAAGTTTCATGGGGAACTATAAGAAACCGTTGTAATAATAAGTTCTACGCTGTTCCCATTGAGGAAACTGTTGTAATACGTTAGTTTACAACGTTTTAGAGCTAACTAAACCGTTTTATTCAATGGGAAATACGTTCTTTAAAAGATATTTAGGTGAACTCTTATTACGGGGCTTAGTTTTCACTAAGTTTCATGGGGAACTATAAGAAACCGTAATAATAATAAGTTCTACGCTGTTCCCATTGACGAAACTGTTGTAATACGTTAGTTTACAACGTTTTAGAGCTAACTAAACCGTTTTATTCAATTGGAAATGCGTAGTTTAAAAGATATTTAGGTGAACTCTTATTACGGGGCTTAGTTTTCACTAAGTTTCATGGGGAACTAAAAGAAACCGTTGTAATAATAAGTTCTACGCTGTTCCCATTAACGAAACTGTTGTAATACGTTAGTTTACAACGTTTTAGAGCTAACTAAACCGTTTTATTCAATGGGAAATGCGTAGTTTAAAAGATATTTAGGTGAACTCTTATTACGGGGCTTAGTTTTCACTAAGTTTCATGGGGAACTATAAGAAACCGTTGTAATAATAAGTTCTACGCTGTTCCCATTGACGAAACTGTTTTAATACGTTAGTTTACAACGTTTTAGAGCTAACTAAACCGTTTTATTCAATGGGAAATGCGTAGTTTGAAAGATATTTAGGTGAACTCTTATTACGGGGCTTAGTTTTCACTAAGTTTCATGGGGAACTATAAGAAACCGTTGTAATAATAAGTTCTACGCTGTTCCCATTGACGAAACTGTTGTAATACGTTAGTTTACAACGTTTTAGAGCTAACTAAACCGTTTTATTCAATGGGAAATGCGTAGTTTCAAAGATATTTAGGTGAACTCTTATTACGGGGCTTAGTTTTCACTAAGTTTCATGGGGAACTATAAGAAACCGTTGTAATAATAAGTTCTACGCTGTTCCCATTGACGAAACTGTTGTAATACGTTAGTTTACAACGTTTTAGAGCTAACTAAACCGTTTTATTCAATGGGAAATGCGTAGTTTGAAAGATATTTAGGTGAACTCTTATTACGGGGCTTAGTTTTCACTAAGTTTCATGGGGAACTATAAGAAACCGTTGTAATAATAAGTTCTACGCTGTTCCCATTGACGAAACTGTTGTAATACGTTAGTTTACACGTTTTAGAGCTAACTAAACCGTTTTATTCAATGGGAAATGCGTAGTTTAAAAGATATTTAGGTGAACTCTTATTACGGGGCTTAGTTTTCACTAAGTTTCATGGGGAACTATAAGAAACCGTTGTAATAATAAGTTCTACGCTGTTCCCATTGACGAAACTGTTGTAATACGTTAGTTTACAACGTTTTAGAGCTAACTAAACCGTTTTATTCAATGGGAAATGCGTAGTTTAAAAGATATTTAGGTGAACTCTTATTACGGGGCTTAGTTTTCACTAAGTTTCATGGGGAACTATAAGAAACCGTTGTAATAATAAGTTCTACGCTGTTCCCATTGACGAAACTGTTGTAATACGTTAGTTTACAACGTTTTAGAGCTAACTAAACCGTTTTATTCAATGGGAAATGCGTAGTTTAAAAGATATTTAGGTGAACTCTTATTACGGGGCTTAGTTTTCACTAAGTTTCATGGGGAACTATAAGAAACCGTTGTAATAATAAGTTCTACGCTGTTCCCATTGACGAAACTGTTGTAATACGTTAGTTTACAACGTTTTAGAGCTAACTAAACCGTTTTATTCAATGGGAAATGCGTAGTTTAAAAGATATTTAGGTGAACTCTTATAACGGGGCTTAGTTTTCACTAAGTTTCATGGGGAACTATAAGAAACCGTTGTAATAATAAGTTCTACGCTGTTCCCATTGACGAAACTGTTGTAATACGTTAGTTTACAACGTTTTAGAGCTAACTAAACCGTTTTATTCAATGGGAAATGCGTAGTTTTAAAGATATTCAGGTGAACTCTTATTACGGGGCTTAGTTTTCACTAAGTTTCATGGGGAACTATAAGAAACCGTTGTAATAATAAGTTCTACGCTGTTCCCATTGACGAAACTGTTGTAATACGTTAGTTTACAAAGTTTTAGAGCTAACTAAACCGTTTTATTCAATGGGAAATGCGTAGTTTAAAAGATATTTAGGTGAACTCTTATTACGGGGCTTAGTTTTCACTAAGTTTCATGGGGAACTATAAGAAACCGTTGTAATAATAAGTTCTACGCTGTTCCCATTGACGAAACTGTTGTAATACGTTAGTTTACAACGTTTTAGAGCTAACTAAACCGTTTTATTCAATTGGAAATGCGTAGTTTAAAAGATATTTAGGTGAACTCTTATTCCGGGTTAGTTTTCACTAAGTTTCATGGGGAACTAAAAGAAACCGTTGTAATAATAAGTTCTACGCTGTTCCCATTAACGAAACTGTTGTAATACGTTAGTTTACAACGTTTTAGAGCTAACTAAACCGTTTTATTCAATGGGAAATGCGTAGTTTAAAAGATATTTAGGTGAACTCTTATTACGGGGCTTAGTTTTCACTAAGTTTCATTGGGAACTATAAGAAACCGTTGTAATAATAAGTTCTACGCTGTTCCCATTGACGAAACTGTTGTAATACGTTAGTTTACAACGTTTTAGAGCTAACTAAACCGTTTTATTCAATGGGAAATGCGTAGTTTGAAAGATATTTAGGTGAACTCTTATTACGGGGCTTAGTTTTCACTAAGTTTCATGGGGAACTATAAGAAACCGTTGTAATAATAAGTTCTACGCTGTTCCCATTGACGAAACTGTTGTAATACGTTAGTTTACAACGTTTTAGAGCTAACTAAACCGTTTTATTCAATGGGAAATGCGTAGTTTCAAAGATATTTAGGTGAACTTTTATTACGGGGCTTAGTTTTCACTAAGTTTCATGGGGAACTATAAGAAACCGTTGTAATAATAAGTTCTACGCTGTTCCCATTGACGAAACTGTTGTAATACGTTAGTTTACAACGTTTTAGAGCTAACTAAACCGTTTTATTCAATGGGAAATGCGTAGTTTAAAAGATATTTAGGTGAACTCTTATTACGGGTCTTAGTTTTCACTAAGTTTCATGGGGAACTATAAGAAACCGTTGTAATAATGAGTTCTACGCTGTTCCCATTGACGAAACTGTTGTAATACGTTAGTTTACAACGTTTTAGAGCTAACAAAACCGTTTTATTCAATGGGAAATGCGTAGTTTAAAAGATATTTAGGTGAACTCTTATTACGGGGCTTAGTTTTCACTAAGTTTCATTGGGAACTAAAAGAAACCGTTGTAATAATAAGTTCTACGCTGTTCCCATTGACGAAACTGTTGTAATACGTTAGTTTACAACGTTTTAGAGCTAACTAAACCGTTTTATTCAATGGGAAATGCGTAGTTAAAAAGATATTTAGGTGAACTCTTTTTACGGGGCTTAGTTTTCACTAAGTTTCATGGGGAACTATAAGAAACCGTTGTAATAATAAGTTCTACGCTGTTCCCATTGACGAAACTGTTGTAATACGTTAGTTTACAACGTTTTAGAGCTAACTAAACCGTTTAATTCAATGGGAAATGCGTAGTTTAAAAGATATTTAGGTGAACTCTTATTACGGGGCTTAGTTTTTACTAAGTTTCATGAGGAACTATAAGAAACCGTTGTAATAATAAGTTCTACGCTGTTCCCATTGACGAAACTGTTGTAATACGTTAGTTTACAACGTTTTAGAGCTAACTAAACCGTTTTATTCAATGGGAAATGCGTAGTTTAAAAGATATTTAGGTGAACTCTTATTACGGGGCTTAGTTTTCACTAAGTTTCATGGGGAACTATAAGAAACCGTTGTAATAATAAGTTCTACGCTGTTCCCATTGACGAAACTGTTGTAATACGTTAGTTTACAACGTTTTAGAGCTAACTAAACCGTTTTATTCAATGGGAAATGCGTAGTTTAAAAGATATTTAGGTGAACTCTTATTCCGGGTTAGTTTTCACTAAGTTTCATGGGGAACTAAAAGAAACCGTTGTAATAATAAGTTCTACGCTGTTCCCATTAACGAAACTGTTGTAATACGATAGTTTACAACGTTTTAGAGCTAACTAAACCGTTTTATTCAATGGGAAATGCGTAGTTTAAAAGATATTTAGGTGAACTCTTATTACGGGGCTTAGTTTTCACTAAGTTTCATTGGGAACTATAAGAAACCGTTGTAATAATAAGTTCTACGCTGTTCCCATTGACGAAACTGTTGTAATACGTTAGTTTACAACGTTTTAGAGCTAACTAAACCGTTTTATTCAATGGGAAATGCGTAGTTTGAAAGATATTTAGGTGAACTCTTATTACGGGGCTTAGTTTTCACTAAGTTTCATGGGGAACTATAAGAAACCGTTGTAATAATAAGTTCTACGCTGTTCCCATTGACGAAACTGTTGTAATACGTTAGTTTACAACGTTTTAGAGCTAACTAAACCGTTTTATTCAATGGGAAATGCGTAGTTTAAAAGATATTTAGGTGAACTCTTATTACGGGGCTTAGTTTTCACTAAGTTTCATGGGGAACTATAGGAAACCGTTGTAATAATAAGTTCTACGCTGTTCCCATTGACGAAACTGTTGTAATACGTTAGTTTACAACGTTTTAGAGCTAACTAAACCGTTTTATTCAATGGGAAATGCGTAGTTTAAAAGATATTTAGGTGAACTCTTATTACGGGGCTTAGTTTTCACTAAGTTTCATGGGGAACTATAAGAAACCGTTGTAATAATAAGTTCTACGCTGTTCCCATTGACGAAACTGTTGTAATACGTTAGTTTACAACGTTTTAGAGCTAACTAAACCGTTTTATTCAATGGGAAATGCGTAGTTTAAAAGATATTTAGGTGAACTCTTATTACGGGGCTTAGTTGTCACTAAGTTTCATGGGGAACTATAAGAAACCGTTGTAATAATAAGTTCTACGCTGTTCCCATTGACGAAACTGTTGTAATACGTTAGTTTACAACGTTTTAGAGCTAACTAAACCGGTTTATTCAATGGGAAATTCGTAGTTTAAAAGATATTTAGGTGAACTCTTATTACGGGGCTTAGTTTTCACTAAGTTTCATGGGGGAACTATAAGAAACCGTTGTAATAATAAGTTCTACGCTGTTCCCATTGACGAAACTGTTGTAATACGTTAGTTTACAACGTTTTAGAGCTAACTAAACCGTTTTATTCAATGGGAAATGCGTAGTTTAAAAGATATTTAGGTGAACTCTTATTACGGGGCTTAGTTTTCACTAAGTTTCATGGGGAACTATAAGAAACCGTTGTAATAATAAGTTCTACGCTGTTCCCATTGACGAAACTGTTGTAATACGTTAGTTTACAACGTTTTAGAGCTAACTAAACCGTTTTATTCAATGGGAAATGCGTAGTTTAAAAGATATTTAGGTGAACTCTTATTACGGGGCTTAGTTTTCACTAAGTTTCATGGGGAACTATAAGAAACCGTTGTAATAATAAGTTCTACGCTGTTTCCATTGACAAACTGTTGTAATACGTTAGTTTACAACGTTTTAGAGCTAACTAAACCGTTTTATTCAATGGGAAATGCGTAGTTTAAAAGATATTTAGGTGAACTCTTATTACGGGGCTTAGTTTTCACTAAGTTTCATGGGGAACTATAAGAAACCGTTGTAATAATAAGTTCTACGCTGTTCCCATTGACGAAACTGTTGTAATACGTTAGTTTACAACGTTTTAGAGCTAACTAAACCGTTTTATTCAATGGGAAATGCGTAGTTTAAAAGATATTTAGGTGAACTCTTATTACGGGGCTTAGTTTTCACTAAGTTTCATGGGGAACTATAAGAAACCGTTGTAATAATAAGTTCTACGCTGTTCCCATTGACGAAACTGTTGTAATACGTTAGTTTACAACGTTTTAGAGCTAACTAAACCGTTTTATTCAATGGGAAATGCGTAGTTTAAAAGATATTTAGGTGAACTCTTATTACGGGGCTTAGTTTTCACTAAGTTTCATGGGGAACTATAAGAAACCGTTGTAATAATAAGTTCTACGCTGTTCCCATTGACGAAACTGTTGTAATACGTTAGTTTACAACGTTTTAGAGCTAACTAAACCGTTTTATTCAATGGGAAATGCGTAGTTTAAAAGATATTTAGGTGAACTCTTATTACGGGCTTAGTTTTCACTAAGTTTCATGGGGAACTATAAGAAACCGTTGTAATAATAAGTTCTACGCTGTTCCCATTGACGAAACTGTTGTAATACGTTAGTTTACAACGTTTTAGAGCTAACTAAACCGTTTTATTCAATGGGAAATGCGTAGTTTAAAAGATATTTAGGTGAACTCTTATTACGGGGCTTAGTTTTCACTAAGTTTCATGGGGAACTATAAGAAACCGTTGAAATAATAAGTTCTACGCTGTTCCCATTGACGAAACTGTTGTAATACGTTAGTTTACAACGTTTAAGAGCTAACTAAACCGTTTTATTCAATGGGAAATGCGTATTTTAAAAGATATTTAGGTGAACTCTTATTACGGGGCTTAGTTTTCACTAAGTTTCATGGGGAACTATAAGAAACCGTTGTAATATTAAGTTCTACGCTGTTCCCATTGACGAAACTGTTGTAATACGTTAGTTTACAACGTTTTAGAGCTAACTAAACCGTTTTATTCAATGAGAAATGCGTAGTTTAAAAGATATTTAGGTGAACTCTTATTACGGGGCTTAGTTTTCACTAAGTTTCATGGGGAACTATAAGAAACCGTTGTAATAATAAGTTCTACGCTGTTCCCATTGACGAAACTGTTGTAATACGTTAGTTTACAACGTTTTAGAGCTAACTAAACCGTTTTATTCAATGGGAAATGCGTAGTTTAAAAGATATTTAGGTGAACTCTTATTACGGGGGCTTAGTTTTCACTAAGTTTCATGGGGAGCTATAAGAAACCGTTGTAATAATAAGTTCTACGCTGTTCCCATTGACGAAACTGTTGTAATACGTTAGTTTACAACGTTTTAGAGCTAACTAAACCGTTTTATTCAATGGGAAATGCGTAGTTTAAAAGATATTTAGGTGAGCTCTTATTACGGGGCTTAGTTTTCACTAAGTTTCATGGGGAACTATAAGAAACCGTTGTAATAATAAGTTCTACGCTGTTCCCATTGACGAAACTGTTGTAATACGTTAGTTTACAACGTTTTAGAGCTAACTAAACCGTTTTATTCAATGGGAAATGCGTAGTTTAAAAGATATTTAGGTGAACTCTTATTACGGGGCTTAGTTTTCACTAAGTTTCATGGGGAACTATAAGAAACCGTTGTAATAATAAGTTCTACGCTGTTCCCATTGACGAAACTGTTGTAATACGTTAGTTTACAACGTTTTAGAGCTAACTAAACCGTTTTATTCAATGGAAAATGCGTAGTTTAAAAGATATTTAGGTGAATTCTTATTACGGGGCTTAGTTTTCACTAAGTTTCATGGGGAACTATAAGAAACCGTTGTAATAATAAGTTCTACGCTGTTCCCATTGACAAAACTGTTGTAATACGTTAGTTTAACAACGTTTTAGAGCTAACTAAACCGTTTTATTCAATGGGAAATGCGTAG
>CAWUPU010000266.1:30000-35000 GCA_963924455.1 Pelagia noctiluca | reverse complement strand
CCATTGCCTTTTCAAGCAAGTCCAAATGCCAATTGTCTGAATCTGCGGTTCCTCTCGTACTGAGCAGAATTACTATTGCAACAACACTTCATCAGTAGGGTAAAACTAACCTGTCTCACGACGGTCTAAACCCAGCTCACGTTCCCTATTAGCGGGTGAACAATCCGGCGCTTGGTGAATTCTGCTTCACAATGATAGGAAGAGCCGACATCGAAGGATCAAAAAGCAACGTCGCTATGAACGCTTGGCTGCCACAAGCCAGTTATTCCGAATATACACAGTACGTGGTATATACGCTGTAACAGGTGAAGGCAGTTGGTAGCATACTTGGTGAACATCATACATTATTGTACATAAGTATTATTATAACTTTTCTGAAATTTACGACCCCTGTTCAAACTAGGTGCATTCGATAGAGCTGTATCCAATTCGGATAGTGCCAAAGTTATACGATCGCGCAAGCTCTAGTTTTTAAGAAACGGGGGGTCAAAGTTTCGAAAAACTTAGTGTCCAGAGCCTAATTTTTCCTACTGAGTACAGGTCACAACTTACGTTTTTCAAGAAAACGAGTCATATCTCGAAAAATATCTATGTGATGCCTATTGAAATGCCACATTCTTTTTAACAAATAGTTAAGGTGGGTGCACACAGATGAATGACAATTTTAAAAAGTGGGAGCTATGTATTGGTTACAAATACAAAGTTTCTATAAGCACTCACAGCATCGGCGTCAGTGGCATGTTTCACAGGGCAAGGTGATTACGAGTTGAAAGGTTCCCGGTTCGAACCTGAGTAGTGTTAATTCTTTTTTTCTATTTTTATTTTCAAAATAGACACGAAACTCTGTGGTTTTTAATTTCAACAGAAATATTACTGAAATAATAAGACCAAATAATAAAATTTAAAGTTTTAAGATTTATATTTCAAAAATAAGCATTACAAAAGCTGTTAAATTCTTGAAAGGAAATGACACTTCTAACCATTGCACACAGATTATTTGGAACAACAATAAAAGTGAAAACTTTATAGTCAGCTCAACAATGCAAGCTTAAAGTCAGCGAAAGAGTGCAATACTTAAGGTGGCTGCACACAGATGCATAACAAGTCAAAAAAAAATTTTAAAACGTAAGTTTCTAATTTTGCAAGCATCGGTTTCAGTGGCACGTCTCAAAGGGCATGGTGATTACGAGTTGAAAGGTCCCTGGTTCGAAACCAATTAGTGGTCATTCTTTTTTTATTTTTATTTTCAAAATAGACACGAAACTCTCTGTTTTCTAATTTTAACATAAATATTACTGAATAAATAAGTACAAATAATTATTTTTAAAGTTTGGGAATGTATTTAAAAAAAATAAGATTTGCAAGAGCTGATAAATTTTTACAGGGAAAGCCTTACAGTCAGCTCAACAGTGCAAGCTCTACAACAACAACAAAAGTGAACGTAAGAAAAACGTTCGATTTCTGCTCTAGACTTTCCATTTGCATAATAGTGCAAGCTCTACAACAACAACAAAAGTGCAAGCTTTACAACAACAACAATAGTAAACGTAAGGAAAACGTTCCACTTCTGTTCCAGGCTTTACAGTCAGCAAAATACTGCAAGCTTTAGAGCAACAACAACAGTGCAAGCTTTACAACAACAACAATAATGAACGTTAGGAAAACGTCCCATTTCTGTTGTATTGCTATCGAGCTAAGACGTTTGTTCTCTCGCTAGTGATTTTTCAATAGGTGTACCACCGTGTTCATCAGAAATACTTTTTTGTAGATATATTAACTTACTGCAAGTACTGTACAATATTATAGCTTTATTATTCATTTTCTACTGGTCTATTTCTTCTGTATATACATATACACGTACAAACTGTACGTTGTGTACGTTTGTGGTGCACTTTGTGCAACAGTTAGGTTTTGTGCATAGGTCCTTTTCCTGTGCTTTTCTTGTACATATAAAAACTTATTGCATTTACTGTACATTATGATAGCCCTATTATTCATTTTCTACTGGTCTATTTACTTCTGAATATACATATATACATAAACGAACAAACTGTACATTGTGTACATTTGTTTTGTACTTTGTGCCACAGTTAAGTTTTGTGCATAGGTCCTTTTATTGTTCCTTTTTTGTAGATATATTAATCTACTGCAAGTACTGTAAGATATTATAGCTTTATTATTCATTTTCTACTGGCCTATTTACTTCTGTATATACATTTATAAATATACGTACAAACTGTACGTTTTGTACATTTGTGGTATATTTTGTGCCACAGTTAAGGTTTGTGCATAGGTTCTTATCTTGTCCTTTTTTGTAGATATATTAACTTACTGCAAGTACTGTAAAATATTAAAGCTTGATTATTCATTTTCTACTGGCCTATTTACTTGTATATACATATACATAAACGTACAAACAGTACGCTCTGTATAATTGTGGTGTACTTTGTGCCACAGTTAAGTTTTGGCATAGGTTCTTTCATTAATAGTTTTGTTAAATAAAAATATCTTTCTTCATTATGGCTTTTATATCCATCTTTCAAAAAAGTTGAATAATTATTATAAACTGATATCTTTGCAGCTATGCCAAAACAATGGACAGTAAACAAAGCTCATGCATACTTTCAATCTCATTATGCTATTTTCATGCAGCCTAGTTCTCCAATGCTTCCTGCACAAGAGCAACATAGCAGTGCAGCTTCTCCACCTTCTACCAGTTTGCAAGATACAGAATCTTTCCCTAACACCACTGCTGGTAATCTGAAATTCTGGATCAAATATCTTTCCTGGACTAAGTGCAGTAATTGTAGCAAACTTTGTACGCAAAAACTACTTCCGAATTATTCTAACCGTTTTAAGTCGCAAAAAACTCCATATTGCAATTGTCTCTCAGACAGATATGTGATTCCAGAGCCATATGAGATACCCGAGCCTCTTGCTATGCTTGAGGCTAAGGATGTAAAGTATCTACGTCCCTTTGATATTGATGATGGTGTTTACGAACGTCGCAGGTATGGGTACCGAGTAAGGACTGGACTATTCTCACTAACAACATCGGAATCGACAGTCCCTGAAAAAATTAACAGTGTTTGCGATCTACTTCAAAAAGAGAGATTAAGAACAGCTTATAATTATTTAATGTCATCAGAAAAGTCTTCATACCGCTATTTTGTTGAAAAACGAGATGAACTCCTTTCCAATAACAGTCAACCAAGTAAATTTGAAATTTTTCAATGGCAAGGATTAGAATGTGCATTGTGGCCCACACTCTATCCTTTCACTTCGTGGTGTGAAAGTATAATTGAGGGACAAAGGGATAGATCAAGCAGTAAATGTTCATTTCTTTCAAAATGTTCAAGTGCTGTCATTGACTATAACTTTCATTTTGATCTTCTTCTTTATACTTTTGACCGGTGGATGTTTAAAACAATAACTGGTGCCATTAATCAGGGAAGACTAATGCAATGTTCGCCTTACATTTCACTTTCAAGTAAAGCGTTTTCTCCTGGATTCTGGGACTGGCAGCACCGGTATCTGTTGGATGTTGTTCGGCAATATGGATATCCATCACTTTTTATTACTTTGTCACCATCTGAATGGACATTTACCACGCCAGCTTGGCTGGATGCCCTTCGTTCTAGATATGGATTCAATCCAACACAAACGGCCAGTTTCGAAACTTTTCATTTCATTCATGTTTTAGAGCAAATTGTCCGCGGGTATCTATGCGGAACAAACGATCAAAAATGGAATAACCATTTGTTCAATTTCGAAAGGAGAAAGAATAAGACATCCGTGGAAACATTTTTTTATAGGTTTGAATTCCAAGGCCGTGGAACCGTACATATACATATTTTAGTATGGTTGTCCAACTTTAAAAGAATTGAATATAAACACATCTCTGGTGATATTCCTGCACCTACAAGTTCTTTACATGAACTGGTCTTGAAGCACCAGAGATCAGATAAGAAAACACATTCTATGCCAATACAAAATGAAGAAACATTTGTCTCAGAACATAACGAAACAGAAATTTTGCACATCCAACATTCACAAGAGGCCTTTGCTCTTAACCTTAGAGCATATATTGACACCTTACTTCCGGCCTTAAAATGTTCAATGGATGTGCAAACAACTGATGGAAAAGCCATGATACTCCGTTATGTAACATCTTATGTATCGAAGTGGAAAGAAACGTTCCACAGAGATACATTATTCTTAACGGACGTTAACGCAGCACATGCAGCATTCAGATACCTGGTCAATCTAAACATTTGCGAGCCTGAAATGTGGACATTGTTGAGCAATACTAAAATGTCATATTGCCATGGAACGACTGTTTCTTTCCTTGTTCCACAGCCCGAAACAGCAACTGACAACATCTTGCTTCGTCAATACCATGATCGCTCACAACGTTTACAAAACATGTCTTTTCTCCAATGGCTACGCATGCACCATGCTGCAGCAAAAAAAAGTAGGGGCAAACAGCTTCCAGTTTTGGTTGGTATCAGGCTATGCTCGTTATTCAACCCAATCTATTTTTTTCAGTTAATGTTAATGTATTTTCCGCACAAAAATCTGCAACAGATACTTCCACAAGTAAATGGTTCCAATCTACCACCACAGATTCTTCATTTCCAAACAGCCATGATGCGAATACCAGAGCTGCTTGAAAATGAAGCTTTTCAGCAAATGTTGGAACGGGAAGGGCATAAGACATATTTTATACGAACCGCTTTGGCATACAAGAACAGCCTAGCACATATGCTTACAGCCCATGGCATGCATGTTCTTCCACGCTCTTTATCTAGCGATGTAGATTCATGGTACTCTGTTGAAGATATGCATTTGCAGGGTCTACAGCTTGCAATTTATGATGTATTCAAAACTAATCTATTTGCAAGGAAAGAAACTTATAGAACTACTATTCCTTTGCAAGGCTTGCCTAACTGGAGACAGACCCTTTTAATTACAGGAAATGCAGGCACAGGAAAAACACA
>CAWUPU010000264.1:107500-112500 GCA_963924455.1 Pelagia noctiluca | reverse complement strand
TCGAAATTGAACAAATGGTTATTCCATTTTTGATCGTTTGTTCCGCATAGATACCCGCGGACAATTTGCTCTAAAACATGAATGAAATGAAAAGTTTCGAAACTGGCCGTTTGTGTTGGATTGAATCCATATCTAGAACGAAGGGCATCCAGCCAAGCTGGCGTGGTAAATGTCCATTCAGATGGTGACAAAGTAATAAAAAGTGATGGATATCCATATTGCCGAACAACATCCAACAGATACCGGTGCTGCCAGTCCCAGAATCCAGGAGAAAACGCTTTACTTGAAAGTGAAATGTAAGGCGAACATTGCATTAGTCTTCCCTGATTAATGGCACCAGTTATTGTTTTAAACATCCACCGGTCAAAAGTATAAAGAAGAAGATCAAAATGAAAGTTATAGTCAATGACAGCACTTGAACATTTTGAAAGAAATGAACATTTACTGCTTGATCTATCCCTTTGTCCCTCAATTATACTTTCACACCACGAAGTGAAAGGATAGAGTGTGGGCCACAATGCACATTCTAATCCTTGCCATTGAAAAATTTCAAATTTACTTGGTTGACTGTTATTGGAAAGGAGTTCATCTCGTTTTTCAACAAAATAGCGGTATGAAGACTTTTCTGATGACATTAAATAATTATAAGCTGTTCTTAATCTCTCTTTTTGAAGTAGATCGCAAACACTGTTAATTTTTTCAGGGACTGTCGATTCCGATGTTGTTAGTGAGAATAGTCCAGTCCTTACTCGGTACCCATACCTGCGACGTTCGTAAACACCATCATCAATATCAAAGGGACGTAGATACTTTACATCCTTAGCCTCAAGCATAGCAAGAGGCTCGGGTATCTCATATGGCTCTGGAATCACATATCTGTCTGAGAGACAATTGCAATATGGAGTTTTTTGCGACTTAAAACGGTTAGAATAATTCGGAAGTAGTTTTTGCGTACAAAGTTTGCTACAATTACTGCACTTAGTCCAGGAAAGATATTTGATCCAGAATTTCAGATTACCAGCAGTGGTGTTAGGGAAAGATTCTGTATCTTGCAAACTGGTAGAAGGTGGAGAAGCTGCACTGCTATGTTGCTCTTGTGCAGGAAGCATTGGAGAACTAGGCTGCATGAAAATAGCATAATGAGATTGAAAGTATGCATGAGCTTTGTTTACTGTCCATTGTTTTGGCATAGCTGCAAAGATATCAGTTTATAATAATTATTCAACTTTTTTGAAAGATGGATATAAAAGCCATAATGAAGAAAGATATTTTTATTTAACAAAACTATTAATGAAAGAACCTATGCCAAAACTTAACTGTGGCACAAAGTACACCACAATTATACAGAGCGTACTGTTTGTACGTTTATGTATATGTATATACAAGTAAATAGGCCAGTAGAAAATGAATAATCAAGCTTTAATATTTTACAGTACTTGCAGTAAGTTAATATATCTACAAAAAAGGACAAGATAAGAACCTATGCACAAACCTTAACTGTGGCACAAAATATACCACAAATGTACAAAACGTACAGTTTGTACGTATATTTATAAATGTATATACAGAAGTAAATAGGCCAGTAGAAAATGAATAATAAAGCTATAATATCTTACAGTACTTGCAGTAGATTAATATATCTACAAAAAAGGAACAATAAAAGGACCTATGCACAAAACTTAACTGTGGCACAAAGTACAAAACAAATGTACACAATGTACAGTTTGTTCGTTTATGTATATATGTATATTCAGAAGTAAATAGACCAGTAGAAAATGAATAATAGGGCTATCATAATGTACAGTAAATGCAATAAGTTTTTATATGTACAAGAAAAGCACAGGAAAAGGACCTATGCACAAAACCTAACTGTTGCACAAAGTGCACCACAAACGTACACAACGTACAGTTTGTACGTGTATATGTATATACAGAAGAAATAGACCAGTAGAAAATGAATAATAAAGCTATAATATTGTACAGTACTTGCAGTAAGTTAATATATCTACAAAAAAGTATTTCTGATGAACACGGTGGTACACCTATTGAAAAATCACTAGCGAGAGAACAAACGTCTTAGCTCGATAGCAATACAACAGAAATGGGACGTTTTCCTAACGTTCATTATTGTTGTTGTTGTAAAGCTTGCACTGTTGTTGTTGCTCTAAAGCTTGCAGTATTTTGCTGACTGTAAAGCCTGGAACAGAAGTGGAACGTTTTCCTTACGTTTACTATTGTTGTTGTTGTAAAGCTTGCACTTTTGTTGTTGTTGTAGAGCTTGCACTATTATGCAAATGGAAAGTCTAGAGCAGAAATCGAACGTTTTTCTTACGTTCACTTTTGTTGTTGTTGTAGAGCTTGCACTGTTGAGCTGACTGTAAGGCTTTCCCTGTAAAAATTTATCAGCTCTTGCAAATCTTATTTTTTTTAAATACATTCCCAAACTTTAAAAATAATTATTTGTACTTATTTATTCAGTAATATTTATGTTAAAATTAGAAAACAGAGAGTTTCGTGTCTATTTTGAAAATAAAAATAAAAAAAGAATGACCACTAATTGGTTTCGAACCAGGGACCTTTCAACTCGTAATCACCATGCCCTTTGAGACGTGCCACTGAAACCGATGCTTGCAAAATTAGAAACTTACGTTTTAAAATTTTTTTTTGACTTGTTATGCATCTGTGTGCAGCCACCTTAAGTATTGCACTCTTTCGCTGACTTTAAGCTTGCATTGTTGAGCTGACTATAAAGTTTTCACTTTTATTGTTGTTCCAAATAATCTGTGTGCAATGGTTAGAAGTGTCATTTCCTTTCAAGAATTTAACAGCTTTTGTAATGCTTATTTTTGAAATATAAATCTTAAAACTTTAAATTTTATTATTTGGTCTTATTATTTCAGTAATATTTCTGTTGAAATTAAAAACCACAGAGTTTCGTGTCTATTTTGAAAATAAAAATAGAAAAAAAGAATTAACACTACTCAGGTTCGAACCGGGAACCTTTCAACTCGTAATCACCTTGCCCTGTGAAACATGCCACTGACGCCGATGCTGTGAGTGCTTATAGAAACTTTGTATTTGTAACCAATACATAGCTCCCACTTTTTAAAATTGTCATTCATCTGTGTGCACCCACCTTAACTATTTGTTAAAAAGAATGTGGCATTTCAATAGGCATCACATAGATATTTTTCGAGATATGACTCGTTTTCTTGAAAAACGTAAGTTGTGACCTGTACTCAGTAGGAAAAATTAGGCTCTGGACACTAAGTTTTTCGAAACTTTGACCCCCCGTTTCTTAAAAACTAGAGCTTGCGCGATCGTATAACTTTGGCACTATCCGAATTGGATACAGCTCTATCGAATGCACCTAGTTTGAACAGGGGTCGTAAATTTCAGAAAAGTTATAATAATACTTATGTACAATAATGTATGATGTTCACCAAGTATGCTACCAACTGCCTTCACCTGTTACAGCGTATATACCACGTACTGTGTATATTCGGAATAACTGGCTTGTGGCAGCCAAGCGTTCATAGCGACGTTGCTTTTTGATCCTTCGATGTCGGCTCTTCCTATCATTGTGAAGCAGAATTCACCAAGCGCCGGATTGTTCACCCGCTAATAGGGAACGTGAGCTGGGTTTAGACCGTCGTGAGACAGGTTAGTTTTACCCTACTGATGAAGTGTTGTTGCAATAGTAATTCTGCTCAGTACGAGAGGAACCGCAGATTCAGACAATTGGCATTTGGACTTGCTTGAAAAGGCAATGGCCCGAAGCTACCATCTGTTGGATTATGACTGAACGCCTCTAAGTCAGAATCCGTGCTAGAAAGCAACGATGACTACCTCTGGATAATCTTAGGCGAGCAAGAATAGGGTGGACATTCGTTCACTCCTGCGTCCCAATGCATCGAGGAAGAGAATAACTTCCGAGGTGCTACACGAACCAAAATCTAAAATTTCCAGAGATAAATCCTTTGCAGACGACTTAAATAAGGAACGGGGTATTGTAAGAAGCAGAGTAGCCTTGTTGCTACGATCTTCTGAGATTAAGCCCTTCGTTCTATAGATTTGTTAACAGTTTTTTGCTGTTAACTCTTTTTTTTTGTCCAGAATTTAGTAGCTCCCACTGTTAAGACGGTGCTTTTTTTGTCTAAGTCTCGCCGATAAGTTTGCCTCTTGCCTGCCGTGACTTGTGTTAGTCCTATGTGAGTGTGTGTCAGGCTGCAGACTGGTGCTCCGTGCTGTGGGTGTCGGATGGTGGCCGGCTTTCTTACCCTTGGTTGCCGCACGATGTTGAGTGGGTGTTGAGTGGGATACTGGTAATGGTGCCTGTCAGTAGGGCATGGAGGTTGGCCCGAGGCTGCCTCCAACTTAGCACAAAGGTGGAAAAAGATAGCTCCCACTTTTGTGACAGGGGCCATCTTATGTACCGGTGGCTCTCCACTGTCTATCAGTCCCGGGTGGCAGTACTGGCACCACCCCTTATGCCCTGGCCACCGGATTGGGGGTCGGTCATTGCGATAACGAATCGAGTATTTTCAATCGCCTTCACCAAGGAACCCTTTGGCGCAGTTATGTCCCCCTAGTTGGAAATATGGATTTTCAGGATTGTTCCTTGAAATGTCAGTCCTGATGCTACACTATCGAGGAGAACAGGATAGTGATGGGGAAAGTGGGGAAAAACAGTGTAGCTGCTCAGAGACTGCGTTATGGTCTTGGAAGATTCATGTACGCGGTTGTTGCCTGCTGCATTGTCTAGTACCAGCTGGATTCTTCACAGACACTTGTTCTCGGACCTAACACCACCTTATGGGTTGGATGACTGGTGGGCTGGAGGACTCAAAGCAGTGTGGATGAAAGCCGAGAAACATCTCAGTGTTGGTAGCGTGTCGATGCATCCACATTGGGTGCGTCGATGTGATGCTTCCTATACTGATGAGTACCGGTTGGCAGCCTCACAGAGATCTCCGGGGCTTGTGCTTTTAAAGGAAAAA
>CAWUPU010000264.1:65000-70000 GCA_963924455.1 Pelagia noctiluca | reverse complement strand
TAAATTGTTATCGGAAACCCTGAACTGCTCTGTAAGATTAAATTTGTAACATGAATGTACAATGTCTTTATCATGTTGTATTGATGGAACTTGCTTCACTCGTCCATCAATTGTTGCTATTGGTTGCTGTTGAGCAAAATCTCCACAGCAAAGCAACAAGGGTCTTACAGGGAGAACATTTAATGTGTGAAGAATATGCTGAAAATTGGCAACAGAAATTTGGGATACCTCGTCAATAATAAGGACGTCACAAAAGCCCAGCTCCCAGTTAATTTTTTTTGTATCCTGCTCTTGAATAGGAATTTTGAAGGTTGAGTGAACTGTATTCGTATCAACCTTGTCACAATAAATACCTTTATAAGTGGCAGCCAGGGACCCAGTTGGTGTTGCAATACAAACATTAAGAGATTGTTGAATACAATATTGGATGCATGCACGTAAAACGTGTGTTTTTCCTGTGCCTGCATTTCCTGTAATTAAAAGGGTCTGTCTCCAGTTAGGCAAGCCTTGCAAAGGAATAGTAGTTCTATAAGTTTCTTTCCTTGCAAATAGATTAGTTTTGAATACATCATAAATTGCAAGCTGTAGACCCTGCAAATGCATATCTTCAACAGAGTACCATGAATCTACATCGCTAGATAAAGAGCGTGGAAGAACATGCATGCCATGGGCTGTAAGCATATGTGCTAGGCTGTTCTTGTATGCCAAAGCGGTTCGTATAAAATATGTCTTATGCCCTTCCCGTTCCAACATTTGCTGAAAAGCTTCATTTTCAAGCAGCTCTGGTATTCGCATCATGGCTGTTTGGAAATGAAGAATCTGTGGTGGTAGATTGGAACCATTTACTTGTGGAAGTATCTGTTGCAGATTTTTGTGCGGAAAATACATTAACATTAACTGAAAAAAATAGATTGGGTTGAATAACGAGCATAGCCTGATACCAACCAAAACTGGAAGCTGTTTGCCCCTACTTTTTTTTGCTGCAGCATGGTGCATGCGTAGCCATTGGAGAAAAGACATGTTTTGTAAACGTTGTGAGCGATCATGGTATTGACGAAGCAAGATGTTGTCAGTTGCTGTTTCGGGCTGTGGAACAAGGAAAGAAACAGTCGTTCCATGGCAATATGACATTTTAGTATTGCTCAACAATGTCCACATTTCAGGCTCGCAAATGTTTAGATTGACCAGGTATCTGAATGCTGCATGTGCTGCGTTAACGTCCGTTAAGAATAATGTATCTCTGTGGAACGTTTCTTTCCACTTCGATACATAAGATGTTACATAACGGAGTATCATGGCTTTTCCATCAGTTGTTTGCACATCCATTGAACATTTTAAGGCCGGAAGTAAGGTGTCAATATATGCTCTAAGGTTAAGAGCAAAGGCCTCTTGTGAATGTTGGATGTGCAAAATTTCTGTTTCGTTATGTTCTGAGACAAATGTTTCTTCATTTTGTATTGGCATAGAATGTGTTTTCTTATCTGATCTCTGGTGCTTCAAGACCAGTTCATGTAAAGAACTTGTAGGTGCAGGAATATCACCAGAGATGTGTTTATATTCAATTCTTTTAAAGTTGGACAACCATACTAAAATATGTATATGTACGGTTCCACGGCCTTGGAATTCAAACCTATAAAAAAATGTTTCCACGGATGTCTTATTCTTTCTCCTTTCGAAATTGAACAAATGGTTATTCCATTTTTGATCGTTTGTTCCGCATAGATACCCGCGGACAATTTGCTCTAAAACATGAATGAAATGAAAAGTTTCGAAACTGGCCGTTTGTGTTGGATTGAATCCATATCTAGAACGAAGGGCATCCAGCCAAGCTGGCGTGGTAAATGTCCATTCAGATGGTGACAAAGTAATAAAAAGTGATGGATATCCATATTGCCGAACAACATCCAACAGATACCGGTGCTGCCAGTCCCAGAATCCAGGAGAAAACGCTTTACTTGAAAGTGAAATGTAAGGCGAACATTGCATTAGTCTTCCCTGATTAATGGCACCAGTTATTGTTTTAAACATCCACCGGTCAAAAGTATAAAGAAGAAGATCAAAATGAAAGTTATAGTCAATGACAGCACTTGAACATTTTGAAAGAAATGAACATTTACTGCTTGATCTATCCCTTTGTCCCTCAATTATACTTTCACACCACGAAGTGAAAGGATAGAGTGTGGGCCACAATGCACATTCTAATCCTTGCCATTGAAAAATTTCAAATTTACTTGGTTGACTGTTATTGGAAAGGAGTTCATCTCGTTTTTCAACAAAATAGCGGTATGAAGACTTTTCTGATGACATTAAATAATTATAAGCTGTTCTTAATCTCTCTTTTTGAAGTAGATCGCAAACACTGTTAATTTTTTCAGGGACTGTCGATTCCGATGTTGTTAGTGAGAATAGTCCAGTCCTTACTCGGTACCCATACCTGCGACGTTCGTAAACACCATCATCAATATCAAAGGGACGTAGATACTTTACATCCTTAGCCTCAAGCATAGCAAGAGGCTCGGGTATCTCATATGGCTCTGGAATCACATATCTGTCTGAGAGACAATTGCAATATGGAGTTTTTTGCGACTTAAAACGGTTAGAATAATTCGGAAGTAGTTTTTGCGTACAAAGTTTGCTACAATTACTGCACTTAGTCCAGGAAAGATATTTGATCCAGAATTTCAGATTACCAGCAGTGGTGTTAGGGAAAGATTCTGTATCTTGCAAACTGGTAGAAGGTGGAGAAGCTGCACTGCTATGTTGCTCTTGTGCAGGAAGCATTGGAGAACTAGGCTGCATGAAAATAGCATAATGAGATTGAAAGTATGCATGAGCTTTGTTTACTGTCCATTGTTTTGGCATAGCTGCAAAGATATCAGTTTATAATAATTATTCAACTTTTTTGAAAGATGGATATAAAAGCCATAATGAAGAAAGATATTTTTATTTAACAAAACTATTAATGAAAGAACCTATGCCAAAACTTAACTGTGGCACAAAGTACACCACAATTATACAGAGCGTACTGTTTGTACGTTTATGTATATGTATATACAAGTAAATAGGCCAGTAGAAAATGAATAATCAAGCTTTAATATTTTACAGTACTTGCAGTAAGTTAATATATCTACAAAAAAGGACAAGATAAGAACCTATGCACAAACCTTAACTGTGGCACAAAATATACCACAAATGTACAAAACGTACAGTTTGTACGTATATTTATAAATGTATATACAGAAGTAAATAGGCCAGTAGAAAATGAATAATAAAGCTATAATATCTTACAGTACTTGCAGTAGATTAATATATCTACAAAAAAGGAACAATAAAAGGACCTATGCACAAAACTTAACTGTGGCACAAAGTACAAAACAAATGTACACAATGTACAGTTTGTTCGTTTATGTATATATGTATATTCAGAAGTAAATAGACCAGTAGAAAATGAATAATAGGGCTATCATAATGTACAGTAAATGCAATAAGTTTTTATATGTACAAGAAAAGCACAGGAAAAGGACCTATGCACAAAACCTAACTGTTGCACAAAGTGCACCACAAACGTACACAACGTACAGTTTGTACGTGTATATGTATATACAGAAGAAATAGACCAGTAGAAAATGAATAATAAAGCTATAATATTGTACAGTACTTGCAGTAAGTTAATATATCTACAAAAAAGTATTTCTGATGAACACGGTGGTACACCTATTGAAAAATCACTAGCGAGAGAACAAACGTCTTAGCTCGATAGCAATACAACAGAAATGGGACGTTTTCCTAACGTTCATTATTGTTGTTGTTGTAAAGCTTGCACTGTTGTTGTTGCTCTAAAGCTTGCAGTATTTTGCTGACTGTAAAGCCTGGAACAGAAGTGGAACGTTTTCCTTACGTTTACTATTGTTGTTGTTGTAAAGCTTGCACTTTTGTTGTTGTTGTAGAGCTTGCACTATTATGCAAATGGAAAGTCTAGAGCAGAAATCGAACGTTTTTCTTACGTTCACTTTTGTTGTTGTTGTAGAGCTTGCACTGTTGAGCTGACTGTAAGGCTTTCCCTGTAAAAATTTATCAGCTCTTGCAAATCTTATTTTTTTTAAATACATTCCCAAACTTTAAAAATAATTATTTGTACTTATTTATTCAGTAATATTTATGTTAAAATTAGAAAACAGAGAGTTTCGTGTCTATTTTGAAAATAAAAATAAAAAAAGAATGACCACTAATTGGTTTCGAACCAGGGACCTTTCAACTCGTAATCACCATGCCCTTTGAGACGTGCCACTGAAACCGATGCTTGCAAAATTAGAAACTTACGTTTTAAAATTTTTTTTTGACTTGTTATGCATCTGTGTGCAGCCACCTTAAGTATTGCACTCTTTCGCTGACTTTAAGCTTGCATTGTTGAGCTGACTATAAAGTTTTCACTTTTATTGTTGTTCCAAATAATCTGTGTGCAATGGTTAGAAGTGTCATTTCCTTTCAAGAATTTAACAGCTTTTGTAATGCTTATTTTTGAAATATAAATCTTAAAACTTTAAATTTTATTATTTGGTCTTATTATTTCAGTAATATTTCTGTTGAAATTAAAAACCACAGAGTTTCGTGTCTATTTTGAAAATAAAAATAGAAAAAAAGAATTAACACTACTCAGGTTCGAACCGGGAACCTTTCAACTCGTAATCACCTTGCCCTGTGAAACATGCCACTGACGCCGATGCTGTGAGTGCTTATAGAAACTTTGTATTTGTAACCAATACATAGCTCCCACTTTTTAAAATTGTCATTCATCTGTGTGCACCCACCTTAACTATTTGTTAAAAAGAATGTGGCATTTCAATAGGCATCACATAGATATTTTTCGAGATATGACTCGTTTTCTTGAAAAACGTAAGTTGTGACCTGTACTCAGTAGGAAAAATTAGGCTCTGGACACTAAGTTTTTCGAAACTTTGACCCCCCGTTTCTTAAAAACTAGAGCTTGCGCGATCGTATAA
>CAWUPU010000263.1:0-66107 GCA_963924455.1 Pelagia noctiluca | reverse complement strand
CAACGTTTTAAAGCTAACTAAACCGTTTTAATCAATGGGAAATGCGTAGTTTAAAAGATATTTAGGTGAACTCTTATTACGGGGCTTAGTTTTCACTAAGTTTCATGGGGAACTATAAGAAACCGTTGTAATAATAAGTTCTACGCTGTTCCCATTGACAAAACTGTTGTAATGCGTTAGTTTACAACGTTTTAAAGCTAACTAAACCGTTTTAATCAATGGGAAATGCGTAGTTTAAAAGATATTTAGGTGAACTCTTATTACGGGGCTTAGTTTTCACTAAGTTTCATGGGGAACTATAAGAAACCGTTGTAATAATAAGTTCTACGCTGTTCCCATTGACAAAACTGTTGTAATGCGTTAGTTTACAACGTTTTAAAGCTAACTAAACCGTTTTAATCAATGGGAAATGCGTAGTTTAAAAGATATTTAGGTGAACTCTTATTACGGGGCTTAGTTTTCACTAAGTTTCATGGGGAACTATAAGAAACCGTTGTAATAATAAGTTCTACGCTGTTCCCATTGACAAAACTGTTGTAATGCGTTAGTTTACAACGTTTTAAAGCTAACTAAACCGTTTTAATCAATGGGAAATGCGTAGTTTAAAAGATATTTAGGTGAACTCTTATTACGGGGCTTAGTTTTCACTAAGTTTCATGGGGAACTATAAGAAACCGTTGTAATAATAAGTTCTACGCTGTTCCCATTGACAAAACTGTTGTAATGCGTTAGTTTACAACGTTTTAAAGCTAACTAAACCGTTTTAATCAATGGGAAATGCGTAGTTTAAAAGATATTTAGGTGAACTCTTATTACGGGGCTTAGTTTTCACTAAGTTTCATGGGGAACTATAAGAAACCGTTGTAATAATAAGTTCTACGCTGTTCCCATTGACAAAACTGTTGTAATGCGTTAGTTTACAACGTTTTAAAGCTAACTAAACCGTTTTAATCAATGTGGGAAATGCGTAGTTTAAAAGATATTTAGGTGAACTCTTATTACGGGGCTTAGTTTTCACTAAGTTTCATGGGGAACTATAAGAAACCGTTGTAATAATAAGTTCTACGCTGTTCCCATTGACAAAACTGTTGTAATGCGTTAGTTTACAACGTTTTAAAGCTAACTAAACCGTTTTAATCAATGGGAAATGCGTAGTTTAAAAGATATTTAGGTGAACTCTTATTACGGGGCTTAGTTTTCACTAAGTTTCATGGGGAACTATAAGAAACCGTTGTAATAATAAGTTTTACGCTGTTCCCATTGACAAAACTGTTGTAATGCGTTAGTTTACAACGTTTTAAAGCTAACTAAACCGTTTTAATCAATGGGAAATGCGTAGTTTAAAAGATATTTAGGTGAACTGCTATTACGGGGCTTAGTTTTCACTAAGTTTCATGGGGAACTATAAGAAACCGTTGTAATAATAAGTTCTACGCTGTTCCCATTGACAAAACTGTTGTAATGCGTTAGTTTACAACGTTTTAAAGCTAACTAAACCGTTTCAATCAATGGGAAATGCGTAGTTTAAAAGATATTTAGGTGAACTCTTATTACGGGGCTTAGTTTTCACTAAGTTTCATGGGGAACTATAAGAAACCGTTGTAATAATAAGTTCTACGCTGTTCCCATTGACAAAACTGTTGTAATGCGTTAGTTTACAACGTTTTAAAGCTAACTAAACCGTTTTAATCAATGGGAAATGCTTAGTTTAAAAGATATTTAGGTGAACTCTTATTACGGGGCTTAGTTTTCACTAAGTTTCATGGGGAACTATAAGAAAACCGTTGTAATAATAAGTTCTACGCTGTTCCCATTGACAAAACTGTTGTAATGCGTTAGTTTACAACGTTTTAAAGCTAACTAAACCGTTTTAATCAATGGGAAATGCGTAGTTTAAAAGATATTTAGGTGAACTCTTATTACGGGGCTTAGTTTTCACTAAGTTTCATGGGGAACTATAAGAAACCGTTGTAATAATAAGTTCTACGCTGTTCCCATTGACAAAACTGTTGTAATGCGTTAGTTTACAACGTTTTAAAGCTAACTAAACCGTTTTAATCAATGGGAAATGCGTAGTTTAAAAGATATTTAGGTGAACTCTTATTACAGGGCTTAGTTTTCACTAAGTTTCATGGGGAACTATAACAAACCGTTGTAATAATAAGTTCTACGCTGTTCCCATTGACAAAACTGTTGTAATGCGTTAGTTTACAACGTTTTAAAGCTAACTAAACCGTTTTAATCAATGGGAAATGCGTAGTTTAAAAGATATTTAGGTGAACTCTTACTACGGGGCTTAGTTTTCACTAAGTTTCATGGGGAACTATAAGAAACCGTTGTAATAATAAGTTCTACGCTGTTCCCATTGACAAAACTGTTGTAATGCGTTAGTTTACAACGTTTTAAAGCTAACTAAACCGTTTTAATCAATGGGAAATGCGTAGTTTAAAAGATATTTAGGTGAACTCTTATTACGGGGCTTAGTTTTCACTAAGTTTCATGGGGAACTATAAGAAACCGTTGTAATAATAAATTCTACGCTGTTCCCATTGACAAAACTGTTGTAATGCGTTAGTTTACAACGTTTTAAAGCTAACTAAACCGTTTCAATCAATGGGAAATGCGTAGTTTAAAAGATATTTAGGTGAACTCTTATTAAGGGGCTTAGTTTTCACTAAGTTTCATGGGGAACTATAAGAAACCGTTGTAATAATAAGTTCTACGCTGTTCCCATTGACAAAACTGTTGTAATGCGTTAGTTTACAACGTTTTAAAGCTAACTAAACCGTTTTAATCAATGGGAAATGCGTAGTTTAAAAGATATTTAGGTGAACTCTTATTACGGGGCTTAGTTTTCACTAAGTTTCATGGGGAACTATAAGAAACCGTTGTAATAATAAGTTCTACGCTGTTCCCATTGACAAAACTGTTGTAATGCGTTAGTTTACAGCGTTTTAAAGCTAACTAAACCGTTTTAATCAATGGGAAATGCGTAGTTTAAAAGATATTTAGGTGAACTGCTATTACGGGGCTTAGTTTTCACTAAGTTTCATGGGGAACTATAAGAAACCGTTGTAATAATAAGTTCTACGCTGTTCCCATTGACAAAACTGTTGTAATGCGTTAGTTTACAACGTTTTAAAGCTAACTAAACCGTTTTAATCAATGGGAAATGCGTAGTTTAAAAGATATTTAGGTGAACTCTTATTACGGGGCTTAGTTTTCACTAAGTTTCATGGGGAACTATAAGAAACCGTTGTAATAATAAGTTCTACGCTGTTCCCATTGACAAAACTGTTGTAATGCGATAGTTTACAACGTTTTAAAGCTAACTAAACCGTTTCAATCAATGGGAAATGCGTAGTTTAAAAGATATTTAGGTGAACTCTTATTACGGGGCTTAGTTTTCACTAAGTTTCATGGGGAACTATAAGAAACCGTTGTAATAATAAGTTCTACGCTGTTCCCATTGACAAAACTGTTGTAATGCGTTAGTTTACAACGTTTTAAAGCTAACTAAACCGTTTTAATCAATGGGAAATGCGTAGTTTAAAAGATATTTAGGTGAACTCTTATTACGGGGCTTAGTTTTCACTAAGTTTCATGGGGAACTATAAGAAACCGTTGTAATAATAAGTTCTACGCTGTTCCCATTGACAAAACTGTTGTAATGCGTTAGTTTACAACGTTTTAAAGCTAACTAAACCGTTTCAATCAATGGGAAATGCGTAGTTTAAAAGATATTTAGGTGAACTCTTATTACGGGGCTTAGTTTTCACTAAGTTTCATGGGGAACTATAAGAAACCGTTGTAATAATAAGTTCTACGCTGTTCCCATTGACAAAACTGTTGTAATGCGTTAGTTTACAACGTTTTAAAGCTAACTAAACCGTTTTAATCAATGGGAAATGCGTAGTTTAAAAGATATTTAGGTGAACTCTTATTACGGGGCTTAGTTTTCACTAAGTTTCATGGGGAACTATAAGAAACCGTTGTAATAATAAGTTCTACGCTGTTCCCATTGACAAAACTGTTGTAATGCGTTAGTTTACAACGTTTTAAAGCTAACTAAACCGTTTTAATCAATGGGAAATGCGTAGTTTAAAAGATATTTAGGTGAACTCTTATTACGGGGCTTAGTTTTCACTAAGTTTCATGGGGAACTATAAGAAACCGTTGTAATAATAAGTTCTACGCTGTTCCCATTGACAAAACTGTTGTAATGTGTTAGTTTACAACGTTTTAAAGCTAACTAAACCGTTTTAATCAATGGGAAATGCGTAGTTTAAAAGATATTTAGGTGAACTCTTATTACGGGGCTTAGTTTTCACTAAGTTTCATGGGGAACTATAAGAAACCGTTGTAATAATAAGTTCTACGCTGTTCCCATTGACAAAACTGTTGTAATGCGTTAGTTTACAACGTTTTAAAGCTAACTAAACCGTTTTAATCAATGGGAAATTCGTAGTTTAAAAGATATTTAGGTGAACTCTTATTACGGGGCTTAGTTTTCACTAAGTTTCATGGGGAACTATAAGAAACCGTTGTAATAATAAGTTCTACGCTGTTCCCATTGACAAAACTGTTGTAATGCGTTAGTTTACAACGTTTTAAAGCTAACTAAACCGTTTTTAATCAATGGGAAATGCGTAGTTTAAAAGATATTTAGGTGAACTCTTATTACGGGGCTTAGTTTTCACTAAGTTTCATGGGGAACTATAAGAAACCGTTGTAATAATAAGTTCTACGCTGTTCCCATTGACAAAACTGTTGTAATGCGTTAGTTTACAACGTTTTAAAGCTAACTAAACCGTTTTAATCAATGGGAAATGCGTAGTTTAAAAGATATTTAGGTGAACTCTTATTACGGGGCTTAGTTTTCACTAAGTTTCATGGGGAACTATAAGAAACCGTTGTAATAATAAGTTCTACGCTGTTCCCATTGAAAAAACTGTTGTAATGCGTTAGTTTACAACGTTCTAAAGCTAACTAAACCGTTTTAATCAATGGGAAATGCGTAGTTTATAAGATATTTAGGTGAACTCTTATTACGGGGCTTAGTTTTCACTAAGTTTCATGGGGAACTATAAGAAACCGTTGTAATAATAAGTTCTACGCTGTTCCCATTGACAAAACTGTTGTAATGCGTTAGTTTACAACGTTTTAAAGCTAACTAAACCGTTTTAAATCAATGGGAAATGCGTAGTTTAAAAGATATTTAGGTGAACTCTTATTACGGGGCTTAGTTTTCACTAAGTTTCATGGGGAACTATAAGAAACCGTTGTAATAATAAGTTCTACGCTGTTCCCATTGACAAAACTGTTGTAATGCGTTAGTTTACAACATTTTAAAGCTAACTAAACCGTTTTAATCAATGGGAAATGCGTAGTTTAAAAGATATTTAGGTGAACTCTTATTACGGGGCTTAGTTTTCACTAAGTTTCATGGGGGAACTATAAGAAACCGTTGTAATAATAAGTTCTACGCTGTTCCCATTGACAAAACTGTTGTAATGCGTTAGTTTACAACGTTTTAAAGCTAACTAAACCGTTTTAATCAATGGGAAATGCGTAGTTTAAAAGATATTTAGGTGAACTCTTATTACGGGGCTTAGTTTTCACTAAGTTTCATGGGGAACTATAAGAAACCGTTGTAATAATAAGTTCTACGCTGTTCCCATTGACAAAACTGTTGTAATGCGTTAGTTTACAACGTTTTAAAGCTAACTAAACCGTTTTAATCAATGGGAAATGCGTAGTTTAAAAGATATTTAGGTGAACTCTTATTACGGGGCTTAGTTTTCACTAAGTTTCATGGGGAACTATAAGAAACCGTTGTAATAATAAGTTCTACGCTGTTCCCATTGACAAAACTGTTGTAATGCGTTAGTTTACAACGTTTTAAAGCTAACTAAACCGTTTTAATCAATGGGAGATGCGTAGTTTAAAAGATATTTAGGTGAACTCTTATTACGGGGCTTAGTTTTCACTAAGTTTCATGGGGAACTATAAGAAACCGTTGTAATAATAAGTTCTACGCTGTTCCCATTGACAAAACTGTTGTAATGCGTTAGTTTACAACGTTTTAAAGCTAATTAAACCGTTTTAAATCAATGGGAAATGCGTAGTTTAAAAGATATTTAGGTGAACTCTTATTACGGGGCTTAGTTTTCACTAAGTTTCATGGGGAACTATAAGAAACCGTTGTAATAATAAGTTCTACGCTGTTCCCATTGACAAAACCGTTGTAATGCGTTAGTTTACAACGTTTTAAAGCTAACTAAACCGTTTTAATCAATGGGAAATGCGTAGTTTAAAAGATATTTAGGTGAACTCTTATTACGGGGCTTAGTTTTCACTAAGTTTCATGGGGAACTATAAGAAACCGTTGTAATAATAAGTTCTACGCTGTTCCCATTGACAAAACTGTTGTAATGCATTAGTTTACAACGTTTTAAAGCTAACTAAACCGTTTTAATCAATGGGAAATGCGTAGTTTAAAAGATATTTAGGTGAACTCTTATTACGGGGCTTAGTTTTCACTAAGTTTCATGGGGAACTATAAGAAACCGTTGTAATAATAAGTTCTACGCTGTTCCCATTGACAAAACTGTTGTAATGCGTTAGTTTACAACGTTTTAAAGCTAACTAAACCGTTTTAATCAATGGGAAATGCGTAGTTTAAAAGATATTTAGGTGAACTCTTATTACGGGGCTTAGTTTTCACTAAGTTTCATGGGGAACTATAAGAAACCGTTGTAATAATAAGTTCTACGCTGTTCCCATTGACAAAACTGTTGTAATGCGTTAGTTTACAACGTTTTAAAGCTAACTAAACCGTTTTAATCAATGGGAAATGTGTAGTTTAAAAGATATTTAGGTGAACTCTTATTACGGGGCTTAGTTTTCACTAAGTTTCATGGGGAACTATAAGAAACCGTTGTAATAATAAGTTCTACGCTGTTCCCATTGACAAAACTGTTGTAATGCGTTAGTTTACAACGTTTTAAAGCTAACTAAACCGTTTTAATCAATGGGAAATGCGTAGTTTAAAAGATATTTAGGTGAACTCTTATTACGGGGCTTAGTTTTCACTAAGTTTCATGGGGAACTATAAGAAACCGTTGTAATAATAAGTTCTACGCTGTTCCCATTGACAAAACTGTTGTAATGCGTTAGTTTACAACGTTTTAAAGCTAACTAAACCGTTTTAATCAATGGGAAATGCGTAGTTTAAAAGATATTTAGGTGAACTCTTATTACGGGGCTTAGTTTTCACTAAGTTTCATGGGGAACTATAAGAAACCGTTGTAATAATAAGTTCTACGCTGTTCCCATTGACAAAACTGTTGTAATGCGTTAGTTTACAACGTTTTAAAGCTAACTAAACCGTTTTAATCAATGGGAAATGCGTAGTTTAAAAGATATTTAGGTGAACTCTTATTACGGGGCTTAGTTTTCACTAAGTTTCATGGGGAACTATAAGAAACCGTTGTAATAATAAGTTCTACGCTGTTCCCATTGACAAAACTGTTGTAATGCGTTAGTTTACAACGTTTTAAAGCTAACTAAACCGTTTTAATCAATGGGAAATGCGTAGTTTAAAAGATATTTAGGTGAACTCTTATTACGGGGCTTAGTTTTCACTAAGTTTCATGGGGAACTATAAGAAACCGTTGTAATAATAAGTTCTACGCTGTTCCCATTGACAAAACTGTTGTAATGCGTTAGTTTACAACGTTTTAAAGCTAACTAAACCGTTTTAATCAATGGGAAATGCGTAGTTTAAAAGATATTTAGGTGAACTCTTATTACGGGGCTTAGTTTTCACTAAGTTTCATGGGGAACTATAAGAAACCGTTGTAATAATAAGTTCTACGCTGTTCCCATTGACAAAACTGTTGTAATGCGTTAGTTTACAACGTTTTAAAGCTAACTAAACCGTTTTAATCAATGGGAAATGCGTAGTTTAAAAGATATTTAGGTGAACTCTTATTACGGGGCTTAGTTTTCACTAAGTTTCATGGGGAACTATAAGAAACCGTTGTAATAATAAGTTCTACGCTGTTCCCATTGACAAAACTGTTGTAATGCGTTAGTTTACAACGTTTTAAAGCTAACTAAACCGTTTTAATCAATGGGAAATGCGTAGTTTAAAAGATATTTAGGTGAACTCTTATTACGGGGCTTAGTTTTCACTAAGTTTCATGGGGAACTATAAGAAACCGTTGTAATAATAAGTTCTACGCTGTTCCCATTGACAAAACTGTTGTAATGCGTTAGTTTACAACGTTTTAAAGCTAACTAAACCGTTTTAATCAATGGGAAATGCGTAGTTTAAAAGATATTTAGGTGAACTCTTATTACGGGGCTTAGTTTTCACTAAGTTTCATGGGGAACTATAAGAAACCGTTGTAATAATAAGTTCTACGCTGTTCCCATTGACAAAACTGTTGTAATGCGTTAGTTTACAACGTTTTAAAGCTAACTAAACCGTTTTAATCAATGGGAAATGCGTAGTTTAAAAGATATTTAGGTGAACTCTTATTACGGGGCTTAGTTTTCACTAAGTTTCATGG
This sequence comes from Pelagia noctiluca, assembly GCA_963924455.1. Classification (NCBI taxonomy): domain Eukaryota; kingdom Metazoa; phylum Cnidaria; class Scyphozoa; order Semaeostomeae; family Pelagiidae; genus Pelagia; species Pelagia noctiluca. Next base: position 57,528 of record CAWUPU010000263.1, on the reverse strand, counting down.
GGAACTATAAGAAACCGTTGTAATAATAAGTTCTACGCTGTTCCCATTGACAAAACTGTTGTAATGCGTTAGTTTACAACGTTTTAAAGCTAACTAAACCGTTTTAATCAATGGGAAATGCGTAGTTTAAAAGATATTTAGGTGAACTCTTATTACGGGGCTTAGTTTTCACTAAGTTTCATGGGGAACTATAAGAAACCGTTGTAATAATAAGTTCTACGCTGTTCCCATTGACAAAACTGTTGTAATGCGTTAGTTTACAACGTTTTAAAGCTAACTAAACCGTTTTAATCAATGGGAAATGCGTAGTTTAAAAGATATTTAGGTGAACTCTTATTACGGGGCTTAGTTTTCACTAAGTTTCATGGGGAACTATAAGAAACCGTTGTAATAATAAGTTCTACGCTGTTCCCATTGACAAAACTGTTGTAATGCGTTAGTTTACAACGTTTTAAAGCTAACTAAACCGTTTTAATCAATGGGAAATGCGTAGTTTAAAAGATATTTAGGTGAACTCTTATTACGGGGCTTAGTTTTCACTAAGTTTCATGGGGAACTATAAGAAACTGTTGTAATAATAAGTTCTACGCTGTTCCCATTGACAAAACTGTTGTAATGCGTTAGTTTACAACGTTTTAAAGCTAACTAAACCGTTTTAATCAATGGGAAATGCGTAGTTTAAAAGATATTTAGGTGAACTCTTATTACGGGGCTTAGTTTTCACTAAGTTTCATGGGGAACTATAAGAAACCGTTGTAAAATAAGTTCTACGCTGTTCCCATTGACAAAACTGTTGTAATGCGTTAGTTTACAACGTTTTAAAGCTAACTAAACCGTTTTAATCAATGGGAAATGCGTAGTTTAAAAGATATTTAGGTGAACTCTTATTACGGGGCTTAGTTTTCACTAAGTTTCATGGGGAACTATAAGAAACCGTTGTAATAATAAGTTCTACGCTGTTCCCATTGACAAAACTGTTGTAATGCGTTAGTTTACAACGTTTTAAAGCTAACTAAACCGTTTTAATCAATGGGAAATGCGTAGTTTAAAAGATATTTAGGTGAACTCTTATTACGGGGCTTAGTTTTCACTAAGTTTCATGGGGAACTATAAGAAACCGTTGTAATAATAAGTTCTACGCTGTTCCCATTGACAAAACTGTTGTAATGCGTTAGTTTACAACGTTTTAAAGCTAACTAAACCGTTTTAATCAATGGGGAAATGCGTAGTTTAAAAGATATTTAGGTGAACTCTTATTACGGGGCTTAGTTTTCACTAAGTTTCATGGGGAACTATAAGAAACCGTTGTAATAATAAGTTCTACGCTGTTCCCATTGACAAAACTGTTGTAATGCGTTAGTTTACAACGTTTTAAAGCTAACTAAACCGTTTTAATCAATGGGAAATGCGTAGTTTAAAAGATATTTAGGTGAACTCTTATTACGGGGCTTAGTTTTCACTAAGTTTCATGGGGAACTATAAGAAACCGTTGTAATAATAAGTTCTACGCTGTTCCCATTGACAAAACTGTTGTAATGCGTTAGTTTACAACGTTTTAAAGCTAACTAAACCGTTTTAATCAATGGGAAATGCGTAGTTTAAAAGATATTTAGGTGAACTCTTATTACGGGGCTTAGTTTTCACTAAGTTTCATGGGGAACTATAAGAAACCGTTGTAATAATAAGTTCTACGCTGTTCCCATTGACAAAACTGTTGTAATGCGTTAGTTTACAACGTTTTAAAGCTAACTAAACCGTTTTAATCAATGGGAAATGCGTAGTTTAAAAGATATTTAGGTGAACTCTTATTACGGGGCTTAGTTTTCACTAAGTTTCATGGGGAACTATAAGAAACCGTTGTAATAATAAGTTCTACGCTGTTCCCATTGACAAAACTGTTGTAATGCGTTAGTTTACAACGTTTTAAAGCTAACTAAACCGTTTTAATCAATGGGAAATGCGTAGTTTAAAAGATATTTAGGTGAACTCTTATTACGGGGCTTAGTTTTCACTAAGTTTCATGGGGAACTATAAGAAACCGTTGTAATAATAAGTTCTACGCTGTTCCCATTGACAAAACTGTTGTAATGCGTTAGTTTACAACGTTTTAAAGCTAACTAAACCGTTTTAATCAATGGGAAATGCGTAGTTTAAAAGATATTTAGGTGAACTCTTATTACGGGGCTTAGTTTTCACTAAGTTTCATGGGGAACTATAAGAAACCGTTGTAATAATAAGTTCTACGCTGTTCCCATTGACAAAACTGTTGTAATGCGTTAGTTTACAACGTTTTAAAGCTAACTAAACCGTTTTAATCAATGGGAAATGCGTAGTTTAAAAGATATTTAGGTGAACTCTTATTACGGGGCTTAGTTTTCACTAAGTTTCATGGGGAACTATAAGAAACCGTTGTAATAATAAGTTCTACGCTGTTCCCATTGACAAAACTGTTGTAATGCGTTAGTTTACAACGTTTTAAAGCTAACTAAACCGTTTTAATCAATGGGAAATGCGTAGTTTAAAAGATATTTAGGTGAACTCTTATTACGGGGCTTAGTTTTCACTAAGTTTCATGGGGAACTATAAGAAACCGTTGTAATAATAAGTTCTACGCTGTTCCCATTGACAAAACTGTTGTAATGCGTTAGTTTACAACGTTTTAAAGCTAACTAAACCGTTTTAATCAATGGGAAATGCGTAGTTTAAAAGATATTTAGGTGAACTCTTATTACGGGGCTTAGTTTTCACTAAGTTTCATGGGGAACTATAAGAAACCGTTGTAATAATAAGTTCTACGCTGTTCCCATTGACAAAACTGTTGTAATGCGTTAGTTTACAACGTTTTAAAGCTAACTAAACCGTTTTAATCAATGGGAAATGCGTAGTTTAAAAGATATTTAGGTGAACTCTTATTACGGGGCTTAGTTTTCACTAAGTTTCATGGGGAACTATAAGAAACCGTTGTAATAATAAGTTCTACGCTGTTCCCATTGACAAAACTGTTGTAATGCGTTAGTTTACAACGTTTTAAAGCTAACTAAACCGTTTTAATCAATGGGAAATGCGTAGTTTAAAAGATATTTAGGTGAACTCTTATTACGGGGCTTAGTTTTCACTAAGTTTCATGGGGAACTATAAGAAACCGTTGTAATAATAAGTTCTACGCTGTTCCCATTGACAAAACTGTTGTAATGCGTTAGTTTACAACGTTTTAAAGCTAACTAAACCGTTTTAATCAATGGGAAATGCGTAGTTTAAAAGATATTTAGGTGAACTCTTATTACGGGGCTTAGTTTTCACTAAGTTTCATGGGGAACTATAAGAAACCGTTGTAATAATAAGTTCTACGCTGTTCCCATTGACAAAACTGTTGTAATGCGTTAGTTTACAACGTTTTAAAGCTAACTAAACCGTTTTAATCAATGGGAAATGCGTAGTTTAAAAGATATTTAGGTGAACTCTTATTACGGGGCTTAGTTTTCACTAAGTTTCATGGGGAACTATAAGAAACCGTTGTAATAATAAGTTCTACGCTGTTCCCATTGACAAAACTGTTGTAATGCGTTAGTTTACAACGTTTTAAAGCTAACTAAACCGTTTTAATCAATGGGAAATGCGTAGTTTAAAAGATATTTAGGTGAACTCTTATTACGGGGCTTAGTTTTCACTAAGTTTCATGGGGAACTATAAGAAACCGTTGTAATAATAAGTTCTACGCTGTTCCCATTGACAAAACTGTTGTAATGCGTTAGTTTACAACGTTTTAAAGCTAACTAAACCGTTTTAATCAATGGGAAATGCGTAGTTTAAAAGATATTTAGGTGAACTCTTATTACGGGGCTTAGTTTTCACTAAGTTTCATGGGGAACTATAAGAAACCGTTGTAATAATAAGTTCTACGCTGTTCCCATTGACAAAACTGTTGTAATGCGTTAGTTTACAACGTTTTAAAGCTAACTAAACCGTTTTAATCAATGGGAAATGCGTAGTTTAAAAGATATTTAGGTGAACTCTTATTACGGGGCTTAGTTTTCACTAAGTTTCATGGGGAACTATAAGAAACCGTTGTAATAATAAGTTCTACGCTGTTCCCATTGACAAAACTGTTGTAATGCGTTAGTTTACAACGTTTTAAAGCTAACTAAACCGTTTTAATCAATGGGAAATGCGTAGTTTAAAAGATATTTAGGTGAACTCTTATTACGGGGCTTAGTTTTCACTAAGTTTCATGGGGAACTATAAGAAACCGTTGTAATAATAAGTTCTACGCTGTTCCCATTGACAAAACTGTTGTAATGCGTTAGTTTACAACGTTTTAAAGCTAACTAAACCGTTTTAATCAATGGGAAATGCGTAGTTTAAAAGATATTTAGGTGAACTCTTATTACGGGGCTTAGTTTTCACTAAGTTTCATGGGGAACTATAAGAAACCGTTGTAATAATAAGTTCTACGCTGTTCCCATTGACAAAACTGTTGTAATGCGTTAGTTTACAACGTTTTAAAGCTAACTAAACCGTTTTAATCAATGGGAAATGCGTAGTTTAAAAGATATTTAGGTGAACTCTTATTACGGGGCTTAGTTTTCACTAAGTTTCATGGGGAACTATAAGAAACCGTTGTAATAATAAGTTCTACGCTGTTCCCATTGACAAAACTGTTGTAATGCGTTAGTTTACAACGTTTTAAAGCTAACTAAACCGTTTTAATCAATGGGAAATGCGTAGTTTAAAAGATATTTAGGTGAACTCTTATTACGGGGCTTAGTTTTCACTAAGTTTCATGGGGAACTATAAGAAACCGTTGTAATAATAAGTTCTACGCTGTTCCCATTGACAAAACTGTTGTAATGCGTTAGTTTACAACGTTTTAAAGCTAACTAAACCGTTTTAATCAATGGGAAATGCGTAGTTTAAAAGATATTTAGGTGAACTCTTATTACGGGGCTTAGTTTTCACTAAGTTTCATGGGGAACTATAAGAAACCGTTGTAATAATAAGTTCTACGCTGTTCCCATTGACAAAACTGTTGTAATGCGTTAGTTTACAACGTTTTAAAGCTAACTAAACCGTTTTAATCAATGGGAAATGCGTAGTTTAAAAGATATTTAGGTGAACTCTTATTACGGGGCTTAGTTTTCACTAAGTTTCATGGGGAACTATAAGAAACCGTTGTAATAATAAGTTCTACGCTGTTCCCATTGACAAAACTGTTGTAATGCGTTAGTTTACAACGTTTTAAAGCTAACTAAACCGTTTTAATCAATGGGAAATGCGTAGTTTAAAAGATATTTAGGTGAACTCTTATTACGGGGCTTAGTTTTCACTAAGTTTCATGGGGAACTATAAGAAACCGTTGTAATAATAAGTTCTACGCTGTTCCCATTGACAAAACTGTTGTAATGCGTTAGTTTACAACGTTTTAAAGCTAACTAAACCGTTTTAATCAATGGGAAATGCGTAGTTTAAAAGATATTTAGGTGAACTCTTATTACGGGGCTTAGTTTTCACTAAGTTTCATGGGGAACTATAAGAAACCGTTGTAATAATAAGTTCTACGCTGTTCCCATTGACAAAACTGTTGTAATGCGTTAGTTTACAACGTTTTAAAGCTAACTAAACCGTTTTAATCAATGGGAAATGCGTAGTTTAAAAGATATTTAGGTGAACTCTTATTACGGGGCTTAGTTTTCACTAAGTTTCATGGGGAACTATAAGAAACCGTTGTAATAATAAGTTCTACGCTGTTCCCATTGACAAAACTGTTGTAATGCGTTAGTTTACAACGTTTTAAAGCTAACTAAACCGTTTTAATCAATGGGAAATGCGTAGTTTAAAAGATATTTAGGTGAACTCTTATTACGGGGCTTAGTTTTCACTAAGTTTCATGGGGAACTATAAGAAACCGTTGTAATAATAAGTTCTACGCTGTTCCCATTGACAAAACTGTTGTAATGCGTTAGTTTACAACGTTTTAAAGCTAACTAAACCGTTTTAATCAATGGGAAATGCGTAGTTTAAAAGATATTTAGGTGAACTCTTATTACGGGGCTTAGTTTTCACTAAGTTTCATGGGGAACTATAAGAAACCGTTGTAATAATAAGTTCTACGCTGTTCCCATTGACAAAACTGTTGTAATGCGTTAGTTTACAACGTTTTAAAGCTAACTAAACCGTTTTAATCAATGGGAAATGCGTAGTTTAAAAGATATTTAGGTGAACTCTTATTACGGGGCTTAGTTTTCACTAAGTTTCATGGGGAACTATAAGAAACCGTTGTAATAATAAGTTCTACGCTGTTCCCATTGACAAAACTGTTGTAATGCGTTAGTTTACAACGTTTTAAAGCTAACTAAACCGTTTTAATCAATGGGAAATGCGTAGTTTAAAAGATATTTAGGTGAACTCTTATTACGGGGCTTAGTTTTCACTAAGTTTCATGGGGAACTATAAGAAACCGTTGTAATAATAAGTTCTACGCTGTTCCCATTGACAAAACTGTTGTAATGCGTTAGTTTACAACGTTTTAAAGCTAACTAAACCGTTTTAATCAATGGGAAATGCGTAGTTTAAAAGATATTTAGGTGAACTCTTATTACGGGGCTTAGTTTTCACTAAGTTTCATGGGGAACTATAAGAAACCGTTGTAATAATAAGTTCTACGCTGTTCCCATTGACAAAACTGTTGTAATGCGTTAGTTTACAACGTTTTAAAGCTAACTAAACCGTTTTAATCAATGGGAAATGCGTAGTTTAAAAGATATTTAGGTGAACTCTTATTACGGGGCTTAGTTTTCACTAAGTTTCATGGGGAACTATAAGAAACCGTTGTAATAATAAGTTCTACGCTGTTCCCATTGACAAAACTGTTGTAATGCGTTAGTTTACAACGTTTTAAAGCTAACTAAACCGTTTTAATCAATGGGAAATGCGTAGTTTAAAAGATATTTAGGTGAACTCTTATTACGGGGCTTAGTTTTCACTAAGTTTCATGGGGAACTATAAGAAACCGTTGTAATAATAAGTTCTACGCTGTTCCCATTGACAAAACTGTTGTAATGCGTTAGTTTACAACGTTTTAAAGCTAACTAAACCGTTTTAATCAATGGGAAATGCGTAGTTTAAAAGATATTTAGGTGAACTCTTATTACGGGGCTTAGTTTTCACTAAGTTTCATGGGGAACTATAAGAAACCGTTGTAATAATAAGTTCTACGCTGTTCCCATTGACAAAACTGTTGTAATGCGTTAGTTTACAACGTTTTAAAGCTAACTAAACCGTTTTAATCAATGGGAAATGCGTAGTTTAAAAGATATTTAGGTGAACTCTTATTACGGGGCTTAGTTTTCACTAAGTTTCATGGGGAACTATAAGAAACCGTTGTAATAATAAGTTCTACGCTGTTCCCATTGACAAAACTGTTGTAATGCGTTAGTTTACAACGTTTTAAAGCTAACTAAACCGTTTTAATCAATGGGAAATGCGTAGTTTAAAAGATATTTAGGTGAACTCTTATTACGGGGCTTAGTTTTCACTAAGTTTCATGGGGAACTATAAGAAACCGTTGTAATAATAAGTTCTACGCTGTTCCCATTGACAAAACTGTTGTAATGCGTTAGTTTACAACGTTTTAAAGCTAACTAAACCGTTTTAATCAATGGGAAATGCGTAGTTTAAAAGATATTTAGGTGAACTCTTATTACGGGGCTTAGTTTTCACTAAGTTTCATGGGGAACTATAAGAAACCGTTGTAATAATAAGTTCTACGCTGTTCCCATTGACAAAACTGTTGTAATGCGTTAGTTTACAACGTTTTAAAGCTAACTAAACCGTTTTAATCAATGGGAAATGCGTAGTTTAAAAGATATTTAGGTGAACTCTTATTACGGGGCTTAGTTTTCACTAAGTTTCATGGGGAACTATAAGAAACCGTTGTAATAATAAGTTCTACGCTGTTCCCATTGACAAAACTGTTGTAATGCGTTAGTTTACAACGTTTTAAAGCTAACTAAACCGTTTTAATCAATGGGAAATGCGTAGTTTAAAAGATATTTAGGTGAACTCTTATTACGGGGCTTAGTTTTCACTAAGTTTCATGGGGAACTATAAGAAACCGTTGTAATAATAAGTTCTACGCTGTTCCCATTGACAAAACTGTTGTAATGCGTTAGTTTACAACGTTTTAAAGCTAACTAAACCGTTTTAATCAATGGGAAATGCGTAGTTTAAAAGATATTTAGGTGAACTCTTATTACGGGGCTTAGTTTTCACTAAGTTTCATGGGGAACTATAAGAAACCGTTGTAATAATAAGTTCTACGCTGTTCCCATTGACAAAACTGTTGTAATGCGTTAGTTTACAACGTTTTAAAGCTAACTAAACCGTTTTAATCAATGGGAAATGCGTAGTTTAAAAGATATTTAGGTGAACTCTTATTACGGGGCTTAGTTTTCACTAAGTTTCATGGGGAACTATAAGAAACCGTTGTAATAATAAGTTCTACGCTGTTCCCATTGACAAAACTGTTGTAATGCGTTAGTTTACAACGTTTTAAAGCTAACTAAACCGTTTTAATCAATGGGAAATGCGTAGTTTAAAAGATATTTAGGTGAACTCTTATTACGGGGCTTAGTTTTCACTAAGTTTCATGGGGAACTATAAGAAACCGTTGTAATAATAAGTTCTACGCTGTTCCCATTGACAAAACTGTTGTAATGCGTTAGTTTACAACGTTTTAAAGCTAACTAAACCGTTTTAATCAATGGGAAATGCGTAGTTTAAAAGATATTTAGGTGAACTCTTATTACGGGGCTTAGTTTTCACTAAGTTTCATGGGGAACTATAAGAAACCGTTGTAATAATAAGTTCTACGCTGTTCCCATTGACAAAACTGTTGTAATGCGTTAGTTTACAACGTTTTAAAGCTAACTAAACCGTTTTAATCAATGGGAAATGCGTAGTTTAAAAGATATTTAGGTGAACTCTTATTACGGGGCTTAGTTTTCACTAAGTTTCATGGGGAACTATAAGAAACCGTTGTAATAATAAGTTCTACGCTGTTCCCATTGACAAAACTGTTGTAATGCGTTAGTTTACAACGTTTTAAAGCTAACTAAACCGTTTTAATCAATGGGAAATGCGTAGTTTAAAAGATATTTAGGTGAACTCTTATTACGGGGCTTAGTTTTCACTAAGTTTCATGGGGAACTATAAGAAACCGTTGTAATAATAAGTTCTACGCTGTTCCCATTGACAAAACTGTTGTAATGCGTTAGTTTACAACGTTTTAAAGCTAACTAAACCGTTTTAATCAATGGGAAATGCGTAGTTTAAAAGATATTTAGGTGAACTCTTATTACGGGGCTTAGTTTTCACTAAGTTTCATGGGGAACTATAAGAAACCGTTGTAATAATAAGTTCTACGCTGTTCCCATTGACAAAACTGTTGTAATGCGTTAGTTTACAACGTTTTAAAGCTAACTAAACCGTTTTAATCAATGGGAAATGCGTACTTTAAAAGATATTTAGGTGAACTCTTATTACGGGGCTTAGTTTTCACTAAGTTTCATGGGGAACTATAAGAAACCGTTGTAATAATAAGTTCTACGCTGTTCCCATTGACAAAACTGTTGTAATGCGTTAGTTTACAACGTTTTAAAGCTAACTAAACCGTTTTAATCAATGGGAAATGCGTAGTTTAAAAGATATTTAGGTGAACTCTTATTACGGGGCTTAGTTTTCACTAAGTTTCATGGGGAACTATAAGAAACCGTTGTAATAATAAGTTCTACGCTGTTCCCATTGACAAAACTGTTGTAATGCGTTAGTTTACAACGTTTTAAAGCTAACTAAACCGTTTTAATCAATGGGAAATGCGTAGTTTAAAAGATATTTAGGTGAACTCTTATTACGGGGCTTAGTTTTCACTAAGTTTCATGGGGAACTATAAGAAACCGTTGTAATAATAAGTTCTACGCTGTTCCCATTGACAAAACTGTTGTAATGCGTTAGTTTACAACGTTTTAAAGCTAACTAAACCGTTTTAATCAATGGGAAATGCGTAGTTTAAAAGATATTTAGGTGAACTCTTATTACGGGGCTTAGTTTTCACTAAGTTTCATGGGGAACTATAAGAAACCGTTGTAATAATAAGTTCTACGCTGTTCCCATTGACAAAACTGTTGTAATGCGTTAGTTTACAACGTTTTAAAGCTAACTAAACCGTTTTAATCAATGGGAAATGCGTAGTTTAAAAGATATTTAGGTGAACTCTTATTACGGGGCTTAGTTTTCACTAAGTTTCATGGGGAACTATAAGAAACCGTTGTAATAATAAGTTCTACGCTGTTCCCATTGACAAAACTGTTGTAATGCGTTAGTTTACAACGTTTTAAAGCTAACTAAACCGTTTTAATCAATGGGAAATGCGTAGTTTAAAAGATATTTAGGTGAACTCTTATTACGGGGCTTAGTTTTCACTAAGTTTCATGGGGAACTATAAGAAACCGTTGTAATAATAAGTTCTACGCTGTTCCCATTGACAAAACTGTTGTAATGCGTTAGTTTACAACGTTTTAAAGCTAACTAAACCGTTTTAATCAATGGGAAATGCGTAGTTTAAAAGATATTTAGGTGAACTCTTATTACGGGGCTTAGTTTTCACTAAGTTTCATGGGGAACTATAAGAAACCGTTGTAATAATAAGTTCTACGCTGTTCCCATTGACAAAACTGTTGTAATGCGTTAGTTTACAACGTTTTAAAGCTAACTAAACCGTTTTAATCAATGGGAAATGCGTAGTTTAAAAGATATTTAGGTGAACTCTTATTACGGGGCTTAGTTTTCACTAAGTTTCATGGGGAACTATAAGAAACCGTTGTAATAATAAGTTCTACGCTGTTCCCATTGACAAAACTGTTGTAATGCGTTAGTTTACAACGTTTTAAAGCTAACTAAACCGTTTTAATCAATGGGAAATGCGTAGTTTAAAAGATATTTAGGTGAACTCTTATTACGGGGCTTAGTTTTCACTAAGTTTCATGGGGAACTATAAGAAACCGTTGTAATAATAAGTTCTACGCTGTTCCCATTGACAAAACTGTTGTAATGCGTTAGTTTACAACGTTTTAAAGCTAACTAAACCGTTTTAATCAATGGGAAATGCGTAGTTTAAAAGATATTTAGGTGAACTCTTATTACGGGGCTTAGTTTTCACTAAGTTTCATGGGGAACTATAAGAAACCGTTGTAATAATAAGTTCTACGCTGTTCCCATTGACAAAACTGTTGTAATGCGTTAGTTTACAACGTTTTAAAGCTAACTAAACCGTTTTAATCAATGGGAAATGCGTAGTTTAAAAGATATTTAGGTGAACTCTTATTACGGGGCTTAGTTTTCACTAAGTTTCATGGGGAACTATAAGAAACCGTTGTAATAATAAGTTCTACGCTGTTCCCATTGACAAAACTGTTGTAATGCGTTAGTTTACAACGTTTTAAAGCTAACTAAACCGTTTTAATCAATGGGAAATGCGTAGTTTAAAAGATATTTAGGTGAACTCTTATTACGGGGCTTAGTTTTCACTAAGTTTCATGGGGAACTATAAGAAACCGTTGTAATAATAAGTTCTACGCTGTTCCCATTGACAAAACTGTTGTAATGCGTTAGTTTACAACGTTTTAAAGCTAACTAAACCGTTTTAATCAATGGGAAATGCGTAGTTTAAAAGATATTTAGGTGAACTCTTATTACGGGGCTTAGTTTTCACTAAGTTTCATGGGGAACTATAAGAAACCGTTGTAATAATAAGTTCTACGCTGTTCCCATTGACAAAACTGTTGTAATGCGTTAGTTTACAACGTTTTAAAGCTAACTAAACCGTTTTAATCAATGGGAAATGCGTAGTTTAAAAGATATTTAGGTGAACTCTTATTACGGGGCTTAGTTTTCACTAAGTTTCATGGGGAACTATAAGAAACCGTTGTAATAATAAGTTCTACGCTGTTCCCATTGACAAAACTGTTGTAATGCGTTAGTTTACAACGTTTTAAAGCTAACTAAACCGTTTTAATCAATGGGAAATGCGTAGTTTAAAAGATATTTAGGTGAACTCTTATTACGGGGCTTAGTTTTCACTAAGTTTCATGGGGAACTATAAGAAACCGTTGTAATAATAAGTTCTACGCTGTTCCCATTGACAAAACTGTTGTAATGCGTTAGTTTACAACGTTTTAAAGCTAACTAAACCGTTTTAATCAATGGGAAATGCGTAGTTTAAAAGATATTTAGGTGAACTCTTATTACGGGGCTTAGTTTTCACTAAGTTTCATGGGGAACTATAAGAAACCGTTGTAATAATAAGTTCTACGCTGTTCCCATTGACAAAACTGTTGTAATGCGTTAGTTTACAACGTTTTAAAGCTAACTAAACCGTTTTAATCAATGGGAAATGCGTAGTTTAAAAGATATTTAGGTGAACTCTTATTACGGGGCTTAGTTTTCACTAAGTTTCATGGGGAACTATAAGAAACCGTTGTAATAATAAGTTCTACGCTGTTCCCATTGACAAAACTGTTGTAATGCGTTAGTTTACAACGTTTTAAAGCTAACTAAACCGTTTTAATCAATGGGAAATGCGTAGTTTAAAAGATATTTAGGTGAACTCTTATTACGGGGCTTAGTTTTCACTAAGTTTCATGGGGAACTATAAGAAACCGTTGTAATAATAAGTTCTACGCTGTTCCCATTGACAAAACTGTTGTAATGCGTTAGTTTACAACGTTTTAAAGCTAACTAAACCGTTTTAATCAATGGGAAATGCGTAGTTTAAAAGATATTTAGGTGAACTCTTATTACGGGGCTTAGTTTTCACTAAGTTTCATGGGGAACTATAAGAAACCGTTGTAATAATAAGTTCTACGCTGTTCCCATTGACAAAACTGTTGTAATGCGTTAGTTTACAACGTTTTAAAGCTAACTAAACCGTTTTAATCAATGGGAAATGCGTAGTTTAAAAGATATTTAGGTGAACTCTTATTACGGGGCTTAGTTTTCACTAAGTTTCATGGGGAACTATAAGAAACCGTTGTAATAATAAGTTCTACGCTGTTCCCATTGACAAAACTGTTGTAATGCATTAGTTTACAACGTTTTAAAGCTAACTAAACCGTTTTAATCAATGGGAAATGCGTAGTTTAAAAGATATTTAGGTGAACTCTTATTACGGGGCTTAGTTTTCACTAAGTTTCATGGGGAACTATAAGAAACCGTTGTAATAATAAGTTCTACGCTGTTCCCATTGACAAAACTGTTGTAATGCGTTAGTTTACAACGTTTTAAAGCTAACTAAACCGTTTTAATCAATGGGAAATGCGTAGTTTAAAAGATATTTAGGTGAACTCTTATTACGGGGCTTAGTTTTCACTAAGTTTCATGGGGAACTATAAGAAACCGTTGTAATAATAAGTTCTACGCTGTTCCCATTGACAAAACTGTTGTAATGCGTTAGTTTACAACGTTTTAAAGCTAACTAAACCGTTTTAATCAATGGGAAATGCGTAGTTTAAAAGATATTTAGGTGAACTCTTATTACGGGGCTTAGTTTTCACTAAGTTTCATGGGGAACTATAAGAAACCGTTGTAATAATAAGTTCTACGCTGTTCCCATTGACAAAACTGTTGTAATGCGTTAGTTTACAACGTTTTAAAGCTAACTAAACCGTTTTAATCAATGGGAAATGCGTAGTTTAAAAGATATTTAGGTGAACTCTTATTACGGGGCTTAGTTTTCACTAAGTTTCATGGGGAACTATAAGAAACCGTTGTAATAATAAGTTCTACGCTGTTCCCATTGACAAAACTGTTGTAATGCGTTAGTTTACAACGTTTTAAAGCTAACTAAACCGTTTTAATCAATGGGAAATGCGTAGTTTAAAAGATATTTAGGTGAACTCTTATTACGGGGCTTAGTTTTCACTAAGTTTCATGGGGAACTATAAGAAACCGTTGTAATAATAAGTTCTACGCTGTTCCCATTGACAAAACTGTTGTAATGCGTTAGTTTACAACGTTTTAAAGCTAACTAAACCGTTTTAATCAATGGGAAATGCGTAGTTTAAAAGATATTTAGGTGAACTCTTATTACGGGGCTTAGTTTTCACTAAGTTTCATGGGGAACTATAAGAAACCGTTGTAATAATAAGTTCTACGCTGTTCCCATTGACAAAACTGTTGTAATGCGTTAGTTTACAACGTTTTAAAGCTAACTAAACCGTTTTAATCAATGGGAAATGCGTAGTTTAAAAGATATTTAGGTGAACTCTTATTACGGGGCTTAGTTTTCACTAAGTTTCATGGGGAACTATAAGAAACCGTTGTAATAATAAGTTCTACGCTGTTCCCATTGACAAAACTGTTGTAATGCGTTAGTTTACAACGTTTTAAAGCTAACTAAACCGTTTTAATCAATGGGAAATGCGTAGTTTAAAAGATATTTAGGTGAACTCTTATTACGGGGCTTAGTTTTCACTAAGTTTCATGGGGAACTATAAGAAACCGTTGTAATAATAAGTTCTACGCTGTTCCCATTGACAAAACTGTTGTAATGCGTTAGTTTACAACGTTTTAAAGCTAACTAAACCGTTTTAATCAATGGGAAATGCGTAGTTTAAAAGATATTTAGGTGAACTCTTATTACGGGGCTTAGTTTTCACTAAGTTTCATGGGGAACTATAAGAAACCGTTGTAATAATAAGTTCTACGCTGTTCCCATTGACAAAACTGTTGTAATGCGTTAGTTTACAACGTTTTAAAGCTAACTAAACCGTTTTAATCAATGGGAAATGCGTAGTTTAAAAGATATTTAGGTGAACTCTTATTACGGGGCTTAGTTTTCACTAAGTTTCATGGGGAACTATAAGAAACCGTTGTAATAATAAGTTCTACGCTGTTCCCATTGACAAAACTGTTGTAATGCGTTAGTTTACAACGTTTTAAAGCTAACTAAACCGTTTTAATCAATGGGAAATGCGTAGTTTAAAAGATATTTAGGTGAACTCTTATTACGGGGCTTAGTTTTCACTAAGTTTCATGGGGAACTATAAGAAACCGTTGTAATAATAAGTTCTACGCTGTTCCCATTGACAAAACTGTTGTAATGCGTTAGTTTACAACGTTTTAAAGCTAACTAAACCGTTTTAATCAATGGGAAATGCGTAGTTTAAAAGATATTTAGGTGAACTCTTATTACGGGGCTTAGTTTTCACTAAGTTTCATGGGGAACTATAAGAAACCGTTGTAATAATAAGTTCTACGCTGTTCCCATTGACAAAACTGTTGTAATGCGTTAGTTTACAACGTTTTAAAGCTAACTAAACCGTTTTAATCAATGGGAAATGCGTAGTTTAAAAGATATTTAGGTGAACTCTTATTACGGGGCTTAGTTTTCACTAAGTTTCATGGGGAACTATAAGAAACCGTTGTAATAATAAGTTCTACGCTGTTCCCATTGACAAAACTGTTGTAATGCGTTAGTTTACAACGTTTTAAAGCTAACTAAACCGTTTTAATCAATGGGAAATGCGTAGTTTAAAAGATATTTAGGTGAACTCTTATTACGGGGCTTAGTTTTCACTAAGTTTCATGGGGAACTATAAGAAACCGTTGTAATAATAAGTTCTACGCTGTTCCCATTGACAAAACTGTTGTAATGCGTTAGTTTACAACGTTTTAAAGCTAACTAAACCGTTTTAATCAATGGGAAATGCGTAGTTTAAAAGATATTTAGGTGAACTCTTATTACGGGGCTTAGTTTTCACTAAGTTTCATGGGGAACTATAAGAAACCGTTGTAATAATAAGTTCTACGCTGTTCCCATTGACAAAACTGTTGTAATGCGTTAGTTTACAACGTTTTAAAGCTAACTAAACCGTTTTAATCAATGGGAAATGCGTAGTTTAAAAGATATTTAGGTGAACTCTTATTACGGGGCTTAGTTTTCACTAAGTTTCATGGGGAACTATAAGAAACCGTTGTAATAATAAGTTCTACGCTGTTCCCATTGACAAAACTGTTGTAATGCGTTAGTTTACAACGTTTTAAAGCTAACTAAACCGTTTTAATCAATGGGAAATGCGTAGTTTAAAAGATATTTAGGTGAACTCTTATTACGGGGCTTAGTTTTCACTAAGTTTCATGGGGAACTATAAGAAACCGTTGTAATAATAAGTTCTACGCTGTTCCCATTGACAAAACTGTTGTAATGCGTTAGTTTACAACGTTTTAAAGCTAACTAAACCGTTTTAATCAATGGGAAATGCGTAGTTTAAAAGATATTTAGGTGAACTCTTATTACGGGGCTTAGTTTTCACTAAGTTTCATGGGGAACTATAAGAAACCGTTGTAATAATAAGTTCTACGCTGTTCCCATTGACAAAACTGTTGTAATGCGTTAGTTTACAACGTTTTAAAGCTAACTAAACCGTTTTAATCAATGGGAAATGCGTAGTTTAAAAGATATTTAGGTGAACTCTTATTACGGGGCTTAGTTTTCACTAAGTTTCATGGGGAACTATAAGAAACCGTTGTAATAATAAGTTCTACGCTGTTCCCATTGACAAAACTGTTGTAATGCGTTAGTTTACAACGTTTTAAAGCTAACTAAACCGTTTTAATCAATGGGAAATGCGTAGTTTAAAAGATATTTAGGTGAACTCTTATTACGGGGCTTAGTTTTCACTAAGTTTCATGGGGAACTATAAGAAACCGTTGTAATAATAAGTTCTACGCTGTTCCCATTGACAAAACTGTTGTAATGCGTTAGTTTACAACGTTTTAAAGCTAACTAAACCGTTTTAATCAATGGGAAATGCGTAGTTTAAAAGATATTTAGGTGAACTCTTATTACGGGGCTTAGTTTTCACTAAGTTTCATGGGGAACTATAAGAAACCGTTGTAATAATAAGTTCTACGCTGTTCCCATTGACAAAACTGTTGTAATGCGTTAGTTTACAACGTTTTAAAGCTAACTAAACCGTTTTAATCAATGGGAAATGCGTAGTTTAAAAGATATTTAGGTGAACTCTTATTACGGGGCTTAGTTTTCACTAAGTTTCATGGGGAACTATAAGAAACCGTTGTAATAATAAGTTCTACGCTGTTCCCATTGACAAAACTGTTGTAATGCGTTAGTTTACAACGTTTTAAAGCTAACTAAACCGTTTTAATCAATGGGAAATGCGTAGTTTAAAAGATATTTAGGTGAACTCTTATTACGGGGCTTAGTTTTCACTAAGTTTCATGGGGAACTATAAGAAACCGTTGTAATAATAAGTTCTACGCTGTTCCCATTGACAAAACTGTTGTAATGCGTTAGTTTACAACGTTTTAAAGCTAACTAAACCGTTTTAATCAATGGGAAATGCGTAGTTTAAAAGATATTTAGGTGAACTCTTATTACGGGGCTTAGTTTTCACTAAGTTTCATGGGGAACTATAAGAAACCGTTGTAATAATAAGTTCTACGCTGTTCCCATTGACAAAACTGTTGTAATGCGTTAGTTTACAACGTTTTAAAGCTAACTAAACCGTTTTAATCAATGGGAAATGCGTAGTTTAAAAGATATTTAGGTGAACTCTTATTACGGGGCTTAGTTTTCACTAAGTTTCATGGGGAACTATAAGAAACCGTTGTAATAATAAGTTCTACGCTGTTCCCATTGACAAAACTGTTGTAATGCGTTAGTTTACAACGTTTTAAAGCTAACTAAACCGTTTTAATCAATGGGAAATGCGTAGTTTAAAAGATATTTAGGTGAACTCTTATTACGGGGCTTAGTTTTCACTAAGTTTCATGGGGAACTATAAGAAACCGTTGTAATAATAAGTTCTACGCTGTTCCCATTGACAAAACTGTTGTAATGCGTTAGTTTACAACGTTTTAAAGCTAACTAAACCGTTTTAATCAATGGGAAATGCGTAGTTTAAAAGATATTTAGGTGAACTCTTATTACGGGGCTTAGTTTTCACTAAGTTTCATGGGGAACTATAAGAAACCGTTGTAATAATAAGTTCTACGCTGTTCCCATTGACAAAACTGTTGTAATGCGTTAGTTTACAACGTTTTAAAGCTAACTAAACCGTTTTAATCAATGGGAAATGCGTAGTTTAAAAGATATTTAGGTGAACTCTTATTACGGGGCTTAGTTTTCACTAAGTTTCATGGGGAACTATAAGAAACCGTTGTAATAATAAGTTCTACGCTGTTCCCATTGACAAAACTGTTGTAATGCGTTAGTTTACAACGTTTTAAAGCTAACTAAACCGTTTTAATCAATGGGAAATGCGTAGTTTAAAAGATATTTAGGTGAACTCTTATTACGGGGCTTAGTTTTCACTAAGTTTCATGGGGAACTATAAGAAACCGTTGTAATAATAAGTTCTACGCTGTTCCCATTGACAAAACTGTTGTAATGCGTTAGTTTACAACGTTTTAAAGCTAACTAAACCGTTTTAATCAATGGGAAATGCGTAGTTTAAAAGATATTTAGGTGAACTCTTATTACGGGGCTTAGTTTTCACTAAGTTTCATGGGGAACTATAAGAAACCGTTGTAATAATAAGTTCTACGCTGTTCCCATTGACAAAACTGTTGTAATGCGTTAGTTTACAACGTTTTAAAGCTAACTAAACCGTTTTAATCAATGGGAAATGCGTAGTTTAAAAGATATTTAGGTGAACTCTTATTACGGGGCTTAGTTTTCACTAAGTTTCATGGGGAACTATAAGAAACCGTTGTAATAATAAGTTCTACGCTGTTCCCATTGACAAAACTGTTGTAATGCGTTAGTTTACAACGTTTTAAAGCTAACTAAACCGTTTTAATCAATGGGAAATGCGTAGTTTAAAAGATATTTAGGTGAACTCTTATTACGGGGCTTAGTTTTCACTAAGTTTCATGGGGAACTATAAGAAACCGTTGTAATAATAAGTTCTACGCTGTTCCCATTGACAAAACTGTTGTAATGCGTTAGTTTACAACGTTTTAAAGCTAACTAAACCGTTTTAATCAATGGGAAATGCGTAGTTTAAAAGATATTTAGGTGAACTCTTATTACGGGGCTTAGTTTTCACTAAGTTTCATGGGGAACTATAAGAAACCGTTGTAATAATAAGTTCTACGCTGTTCCCATTGACAAAACTGTTGTAATGCGTTAGTTTACAACGTTTTAAAGCTAACTAAACCGTTTTAATCAATGGGAAATGCGTAGTTTAAAAGATATTTAGGTGAACTCTTATTACGGGGCTTAGTTTTCACTAAGTTTCATGGGGAACTATAAGAAACCGTTGTAATAATAAGTTCTACGCTGTTCCCATTGACAAAACTGTTGTAATGCGTTAGTTTACAACGTTTTAAAGCTAACTAAACCGTTTTAATCAATGGGAAATGCGTAGTTTAAAAGATATTTAGGTGAACTCTTATTACGGGGCTTAGTTTTCACTAAGTTTCATGGGGAACTATAAGAAACCGTTGTAATAATAAGTTCTACGCTGTTCCCATTGACAAAACTGTTGTAATGCGTTAGTTTACAACGTTTTAAAGCTAACTAAACCGTTTTAATCAATGGGAAATGCGTAGTTTAAAAGATATTTAGGTGAACTCTTATTACGGGGCTTAGTTTTCACTAAGTTTCATGGGGAACTATAAGAAACCGTTGTAATAATAAGTTCTACGCTGTTCCCATTGACAAAACTGTTGTAATGCGTTAGTTTACAACGTTTTAAAGCTAACTAAACCGTTTTAATCAATGGGAAATGCGTAGTTTAAAAGATATTTAGGTGAACTCTTATTACGGGGCTTAGTTTTCACTAAGTTTCATGGGGAACTATAAGAAACCGTTGTAATAATAAGTTCTACGCTGTTCCCATTGACAAAACTGTTGTAATGCGTTAGTTTACAACGTTTTAAAGCTAACTAAACCGTTTTAATCAATGGGAAATGCGTAGTTTAAAAGATATTTAGGTGAACTCTTATTACGGGGCTTAGTTTTCACTAAGTTTCATGGGGAACTATAAGAAACCGTTGTAATAATAAGTTCTACGCTGTTCCCATTGACAAAACTGTTGTAATGCGTTAGTTTACAACGTTTTAAAGCTAACTAAACCGTTTTAATCAATGGGAAATGCGTAGTTTAAAAGATATTTAGGTGAACTCTTATTACGGGGCTTAGTTTTCACTAAGTTTCATGGGGAACTATAAGAAACCGTTGTAATAATAAGTTCTACGCTGTTCCCATTGACAAAACTGTTGTAATGCGTTAGTTTACAACGTTTTAAAGCTAACTAAACCGTTTTAATCAATGGGAAATGCGTAGTTTAAAAGATATTTAGGTGAACTCTTATTACGGGGCTTAGTTTTCACTAAGTTTCATGGGGAACTATAAGAAACCGTTGTAATAATAAGTTCTACGCTGTTCCCATTGACAAAACTGTTGTAATGCGTTAGTTTACAACGTTTTAAAGCTAACTAAACCGTTTTAATCAATGGGAAATGCGTAGTTTAAAAGATATTTAGGTGAACTCTTATTACGGGGCTTAGTTTTCACTAAGTTTCATGGGGAACTATAAGAAACCGTTGTAATAATAAGTTCTACGCTGTTCCCATTGACAAAACTGTTGTAATGCGTTAGTTTACAACGTTTTAAAGCTAACTAAACCGTTTTAATCAATGGGAAATGCGTAGTTTAAAAGATATTTAGGTGAACTCTTATTACGGGGCTTAGTTTTCACTAAGTTTCATGGGGAACTATAAGAAACCGTTGTAATAATAAGTTCTACGCTGTTCCCATTGACAAAACTGTTGTAATGCGTTAGTTTACAACGTTTTAAAGCTAACTAAACCGTTTTAATCAATGGGAAATGCGTAGTTTAAAAGATATTTAGGTGAACTCTTATTACGGGGCTTAGTTTTCACTAAGTTTCATGGGGAACTATAAGAAACCGTTGTAATAATAAGTTCTACGCTGTTCCCATTGACAAAACTGTTGTAATGCGTTAGTTTACAACGTTTTAAAGCTAACTAAACCGTTTTAATCAATGGGAAATGCGTAGTTTAAAAGATATTTAGGTGAACTCTTATTACGGGGCTTAGTTTTCACTAAGTTTCATGGGGAACTATAAGAAACCGTTGTAATAATAAGTTCTACGCTGTTCCCATTGACAAAACTGTTGTAATGCGTTAGTTTACAACGTTTTAAAGCTAACTAAACCGTTTTAATCAATGGGAAATGCGTAGTTTAAAAGATATTTAGGTGAACTCTTATTACGGGGCTTAGTTTTCACTAAGTTTCATGGGGAACTATAAGAAACCGTTGTAATAATAAGTTCTACGCTGTTCCCATTGACAAAACTGTTGTAATGCGTTAGTTTACAACGTTTTAAAGCTAACTAAACCGTTTTAATCAATGGGAAATGCGTAGTTTAAAAGATATTTAGGTGAACTCTTATTACGGGGCTTAGTTTTCACTAAGTTTCATGGGGAACTATAAGAAACCGTTGTAATAATAAGTTCTACGCTGTTCCCATTGACAAAACTGTTGTAATGCGTTAGTTTACAACGTTTTAAAGCTAACTAAACCGTTTTAATCAATGGGAAATGCGTAGTTTAAAAGATATTTAGGTGAACTCTTATTACGGGGCTTAGTTTTCACTAAGTTTCATGGGGAACTATAAGAAACCGTTGTAATAATAAGTTCTACGCTGTTCCCATTGACAAAACTGTTGTAATGCGTTAGTTTACAACGTTTTAAAGCTAACTAAACCGTTTTAATCAATGGGAAATGCGTAGTTTAAAAGATATTTAGGTGAACTCTTATTACGGGGCTTAGTTTTCACTAAGTTTCATGGGGAACTATAAGAAACCGTTGTAATAATAAGTTCTACGCTGTTCCCATTGACAAAACTGTTGTAATGCGTTAGTTTACAACGTTTTAAAGCTAACTAAACCGTTTTAATCAATGGGAAATGCGTAGTTTAAAAGATATTTAGGTGAACTCTTATTACGGGGCTTAGTTTTCACTAAGTTTCATGGGGAACTATAAGAAACCGTTGTAATAATAAGTTCTACGCTGTTCCCATTGACAAAACTGTTGTAATGCGTTAGTTTACAACGTTTTAAAGCTAACTAAACCGTTTTAATCAATGGGAAATGCGTAGTTTAAAAGATATTTAGGTGAACTCTTATTACGGGGCTTAGTTTTCACTAAGTTTCATGGGGAACTATAAGAAACCGTTGTAATAATAAGTTCTACGCTGTTCCCATTGACAAAACTGTTGTAATGCGTTAGTTTACAACGTTTTAAAGCTAACTAAACCGTTTTAATCAATGGGAAATGCGTAGTTTAAAAGATATTTAGGTGAACTCTTATTACGGGGCTTAGTTTTCACTAAGTTTCATGGGGAACTATAAGAAACCGTTGTAATAATAAGTTCTACGCTGTTCCCATTGACAAAACTGTTGTAATGCGTTAGTTTACAACGTTTTAAAGCTAACTAAACCGTTTTAATCAATGGGAAATGCGTAGTTTAAAAGATATTTAGGTGAACTCTTATTACGGGGCTTAGTTTTCACTAAGTTTCATGGGGAACTATAAGAAACCGTTGTAATAATAAGTTCTACGCTGTTCCCATTGACAAAACTGTTGTAATGCGTTAGTTTACAACGTTTTAAAGCTAACTAAACCGTTTTAATCAATGGGAAATGCGTAGTTTAAAAGATATTTAGGTGAACTCTTATTACGGGGCTTAGTTTTCACTAAGTTTCATGGGGAACTATAAGAAACCGTTGTAATAATAAGTTCTACGCTGTTCCCATTGACAAAACTGTTGTAATGCGTTAGTTTACAACGTTTTAAAGCTAACTAAACCGTTTTAATCAATGGGAAATGCGTAGTTTAAAAGATATTTAGGTGAACTCTTATTACGGGGCTTAGTTTTCACTAAGTTTCATGGGGAACTATAAGAAACCGTTGTAATAATAAGTTCTACGCTGTTCCCATTGACAAAACTGTTGTAATGCGTTAGTTTACAACGTTTTAAAGCTAACTAAACCGTTTTAATCAATGGGAAATGCGTAGTTTAAAAGATATTTAGGTGAACTCTTATTACGGGGCTTAGTTTTCACTAAGTTTCATGGGGAACTATAAGAAACCGTTGTAATAATAAGTTCTACGCTGTTCCCATTGACAAAACTGTTGTAATGCGTTAGTTTACAACGTTTTAAAGCTAACTAAACCGTTTTAATCAATGGGAAATGCGTAGTTTAAAAGATATTTAGGTGAACTCTTATTACGGGGCTTAGTTTTCACTAAGTTTCATGGGGAACTATAAGAAACCGTTGTAATAATAAGTTTTACGCTGTTCCCATTGACAAAACTGTTGTAATGCGTTAGTTTACAACGTTTTAAAGCTAACTAAACCGTTTTAATCAATGGGAAATGCGTAGTTTAAAAGATATTTAGGTGAACTCTTATTACGGGGCTTAGTTTTCACTAAGTTTCATGGGGAACTATAAGAAACCGTTGTAATAATAAGTTCTACGCTGTTCCCATTGACAAAACTGTTGTAATGCGTTAGTTTACAACGTTTTAAAGCTAACTAAACCGTTTTAATCAATGGGAAATGCGTAGTTTAAAAGATATTTAGGTGAACTCTTATTACGGGGCTTAGTTTTCACTAAGTTTCATGGGGAACTATAAGAAACCGTTGTAATAATAAGTTCTACGCTGTTCCCATTGACAAAACTGTTGTAATGCGTTAGTTTACAACGTTTTAAAGCTAACTAAACCGTTTTAATCAATGGGAAATGCGTAGTTTAAAAGATATTTAGGTGAACTCTTATTACGGGGCTTAGTTTTCACTAAGTTTCATGGGGAACTATAAGAAACCGTTGTAATAATAAGTTCTACGCTGTTCCCATTGACAAAACTGTTGTAATGCGTTAGTTTACAACGTTTTAAAGCTAACTAAACCGTTTTAATCAATGGGAAATGCGTAGTTTAAAAGATATTTAGGTGAACTCTTATTACGGGGCTTAGTTTTCACTAAGTTTCATGGGGAACTATAAGAAACCGTTGTAATAATAAGTTCTACGCTGTTCCCATTGACAAAACTGTTGTAATGCGTTAGTTTACAACGTTTTAAAGCTAACTAAACCGTTTTAATCAATGGGAAATGCGTAGTTTAAAAGATATTTAGGTGAACTCTTATTACGGGGCTTAGTTTTCACTAAGTTTCATGGGGAACTATAAGAAACCGTTGTAATAATAAGTTCTACGCTGTTCCCATTGACAAAACTGTTGTAATGCGTTAGTTTACAACGTTTTAAAGCTAACTAAACCGTTTTAATCAATGGGAAATGCGTAGTTTAAAAGATATTTAGGTGAACTCTTATTACGGGGCTTAGTTTTCACTAAGTTTCATGGGGAACTATAAGAAACCGTTGTAATAATAAGTTCTACGCTGTTCCCATTGACAAAACTGTTGTAATGCGTTAGTTTACAACGTTTTAAAGCTAACTAAACCGTTTTAATCAATGGGAAATGCGTAGTTTAAAAGATATTTAGGTGAACTCTTATTACGGGGCTTAGTTTTCACTAAGTTTCATGGGGAACTATAAGAAACCGTTGTAATAATAAGTTCTACGCTGTTCCCATTGACAAAACTGTTGTAATGCGTTAGTTTACAACGTTTTAAAGCTAACTAAACCGTTTTAATCAATGGGAAATGCGTAGTTTAAAAGATATTTAGGTGAACTCTTATTACGGGGCTTAGTTTTCACTAAGTTTCATGGGGAACTATAAGAAACCGTTGTAATAATAAGTTCTACGCTGTTCCCATTGACAAAACTGTTGTAATGCGTTAGTTTACAACGTTTTAAAGCTAACTAAACCGTTTTAATCAATGGGAAATGCGTAGTTTAAAAGATATTTAGGTGAACTCTTATTACGGGGCTTAGTTTTCACTAAGTTTCATGGGGAACTATAAGAAACCGTTGTAATAATAAGTTCTACGCTGTTCCCATTGACAAAACTGTTGTAATGCGTTAGTTTACAACGTTTTAAAGCTAACTAAACCGTTTTAATCAATGGGAAATGCGTAGTTTAAAAGATATTTAGGTGAACTCTTATTACGGGGCTTAGTTTTCACTAAGTTTCATGGGGAACTATAAGAAACCGTTGTAATAATAAGTTCTACGCTGTTCCCATTGACAAAACTGTTGTAATGCGTTAGTTTACAACGTTTTAAAGCTAACTAAACCGTTTTAATCAATGGGAAATGCGTAGTTTAAAAGATATTTAGGTGAACTCTTATTACGGGGCTTAGTTTTCACTAAGTTTCATGGGGAACTATAAGAAACCGTTGTAATAATAAGTTCTACGCTGTTCCCATTGACAAAACTGTTGTAATGCGTTAGTTTACAACGTTTTAAAGCTAACTAAACCGTTTTAATCAATGGGAAATGCGTAGTTTAAAAGATATTTAGGTGAACTCTTATTACGGGGCTTAGTTTTCACTAAGTTTCATGGGGAACTATAAGAAACCGTTGTAATAATAAGTTCTACGCTGTTCCCATTGACAAAACTGTTGTAATGCGTTAGTTTACAACGTTTTAAAGCTAACTAAACCGTTTTAATCAATGGGAAATGCGTAGTTTAAAAGATATTTAGGTGAACTCTTATTACGGGGCTTAGTTTTCACTAAGTTTCATGGGGAACTATAAGAAACCGTTGTAATAATAAGTTCTACGCTGTTCCCATTGACAAAACTGTTGTAATGCGTTAGTTTACAACGTTTTAAAGCTAACTAAACCGTTTTAATCAATGGGAAATGCGTAGTTTAAAAGATATTTAGGTGAACTCTTATTACGGGGCTTAGTTTTCACTAAGTTTCATGGGGAACTATAAGAAACCGTTGTAATAATAAGTTCTACGCTGTTCCCATTGACAAAACTGTTGTAATGCGTTAGTTTACAACGTTTTAAAGCTAACTAAACCGTTTTAATCAATGGGAAATGCGTAGTTTAAAAGATATTTAGGTGAACTCTTATTACGGGGCTTAGTTTTCACTAAGTTTCATGGGGAACTATAAGAAACCGTTGTAATAATAAGTTCTACGCTGTTCCCATTGACAAAACTGTTGTAATGCGTTAGTTTACAACGTTTTAAAGCTAACTAAACCGTTTTAATCAATGGGAAATGCGTAGTTTAAAAGATATTTAGGTGAACTCTTATTACGGGGCTTAGTTTTCACTAAGTTTCATGGGGAACTATAAGAAACCGTTGTAATAATAAGTTCTACGCTGTTCCCATTGACAAAACTGTTGTAATGCGTTAGTTTACAACGTTTTAAAGCTAACTAAACCGTTTTAATCAATGGGAAATGCGTAGTTTAAAAGATATTTAGGTGAACTCTTATTACGGGGCTTAGTTTTCACTAAGTTTCATGGGGAACTATAAGAAACCGTTGTAATAATAAGTTCTACGCTGTTCCCATTGACAAAACTGTTGTAATGCGTTAGTTTACAACGTTTTAAAGCTAACTAAACCGTTTTAATCAATGGGAAATGCGTAGTTTAAAAGATATTTAGGTGAACTCTTATTACGGGGCTTAGTTTTCACTAAGTTTCATGGGGAACTATAAGAAACCGTTGTAATAATAAGTTCTACGCTGTTCCCATTGACAAAACTGTTGTAATGCGTTAGTTTACAACGTTTTAAAGCTAACTAAACCGTTTTAATCAATGGGAAATGCGTAGTTTAAAAGATATTTAGGTGAACTCTTATTACGGGGCTTAGTTTTCACTAAGTTTCATGGGGAACTATAAGAAACCGTTGTAATAATAAGTTCTACGCTGTTCCCATTGACAAAACTGTTGTAATGCGTTAGTTTACAACGTTTTAAAGCTAACTAAACCGTTTTAATCAATGGGAAATGCGTAGTTTAAAAGATATTTAGGTGAACTCTTATTACGGGGCTTAGTTTTCACTAAGTTTCATGGGGAACTATAAGAAACCGTTGTAATAATAAGTTCTACGCTGTTCCCATTGACAAAACTGTTGTAATGCGTTAGTTTACAACGTTTTAAAGCTAACTAAACCGTTTTAATCAATGGGAAATGCGTAGTTTAAAAGATATTTAGGTGAACTCTTATTACGGGGCTTAGTTTTCACTAAGTTTCATGGGGAACTATAAGAAACCGTTGTAATAATAAGTTCTACGCTGTTCCCATTGACAAAACTGTTGTAATGCGTTAGTTTACAACGTTTTAAAGCTAACTAAACCGTTTTAATCAATGGGAAATGCGTAGTTTAAAAGATATTTAGGTGAACTCTTATTACGGGGCTTAGTTTTCACTAAGTTTCATGGGGAACTATAAGAAACCGTTGTAATAATAAGTTCTACGCTGTTCCCATTGACAAAACTGTTGTAATGCGTTAGTTTACAACGTTTTAAAGCTAACTAAACCGTTTTAATCAATGGGAAATGCGTAGTTTAAAAGATATTTAGGTGAACTCTTATTACGGGGCTTAGTTTTCACTAAGTTTCATGGGGAACTATAAGAAACCGTTGTAATAATAAGTTCTACGCTGTTCCCATTGACAAAACTGTTGTAATGCGTTAGTTTACAACGTTTTAAAGCTAACTAAACCGTTTTAATCAATGGGAAATGCGTAGTTTAAAAGATATTTAGGTGAACTCTTATTACGGGGCTTAGTTTTCACTAAGTTTCATGGGGAACTATAAGAAACCGTTGTAATAATAAGTTCTACGCTGTTCCCATTGACAAAACTGTTGTAATGCGTTAGTTTACAACGTTTTAAAGCTAACTAAACCGTTTTAATCAATGGGAAATGCGTAGTTTAAAAGATATTTAGGTGAACTCTTATTACGGGGCTTAGTTTTCACTAAGTTTCATGGGGAACTATAAGAAACCGTTGTAATAATAAGTTCTACGCTGTTCCCATTGACAAAACTGTTGTAATGCGTTAGTTTACAACGTTTTAAAGCTAACTAAACCGTTTTAATCAATGGGAAATGCGTAGTTTAAAAGATATTTAGGTGAACTCTTATTACGGGGCTTAGTTTTCACTAAGTTTCATGGGGAACTATAAGAAACCGTTGTAATAATAAGTTCTACGCTGTTCCCATTGACAAAACTGTTGTAATGCGTTAGTTTACAACGTTTTAAAGCTAACTAAACCGTTTTAATCAATGGGAAATGCGTAGTTTAAAAGATATTTAGGTGAACTCTTATTACGGGGCTTAGTTTTCACTAAGTTTCATGGGGAACTATAAGAAACCGTTGTAATAATAAGTTCTACGCTGTTCCCATTGACAAAACTGTTGTAATGCGTTAGTTTACAACGTTTTAAAGCTAACTAAACCGTTTTAATCAATGGGAAATGCGTAGTTTAAAAGATATTTAGGTGAACTCTTATTACGGGGCTTAGTTTTCACTAAGTTTCATGGGGAACTATAAGAAACCGTTGTAATAATAAGTTCTACGCTGTTCCCATTGACAAAACTGTTGTAATGCGTTAGTTTACAACGTTTTAAAGCTAACTAAACCGTTTTAATCAATGGGAAATGCGTAGTTTAAAAGATATTTAGGTGAACTCTTATTACGGGGCTTAGTTTTCACTAAGTTTCATGGGGAACTATAAGAAACCGTTGTAATAATAAGTTCTACGCTGTTCCCATTGACAAAACTGTTGTAATGCGTTAGTTTACAACGTTTTAAAGCTAACTAAACCGTTTTAATCAATGGGAAATGCGTAGTTTAAAAGATATTTAGGTGAACTCTTATTACGGGGCTTAGTTTTCACTAAGTTTCATGGGGAACTATAAGAAACCGTTGTAATAATAAGTTCTACGCTGTTCCCATTGACAAAACTGTTGTAATGCGTTAGTTTACAACGTTTTAAAGCTAACTAAACCGTTTTAATCAATGGGAAATGCGTAGTTTAAAAGATATTTAGGTGAACTCTTATTACGGGGCTTAGTTTTCACTAAGTTTCATGGGGAACTATAAGAAACCGTTGTAATAATAAGTTCTACGCTGTTCCCATTGACAAAACTGTTGTAATGCGTTAGTTTACAACGTTTTAAAGCTAACTAAACCGTTTTAATCAATGGGAAATGCGTAGTTTAAAAGATATTTAGGTGAACTCTTATTACGGGGCTTAGTTTTCACTAAGTTTCATGGGGAACTATAAGAAACCGTTGTAATAATAAGTTCTACGCTGTTCCCATTGACAAAACTGTTGTAATGCGTTAGTTTACAACGTTTTAAAGCTAACTAAACCGTTTTAATCAATGGGAAATGCGTAGTTTAAAAGATATTTAGGTGAACTCTTATTACGGGGCTTAGTTTTCACTAAGTTTCATGGGGAACTATAAGAAACCGTTGTAATAATAAGTTCTACGCTGTTCCCATTGACAAAACTGT
Source organism: Pelagia noctiluca (assembly GCA_963924455.1). Taxonomy (NCBI): domain Eukaryota; kingdom Metazoa; phylum Cnidaria; class Scyphozoa; order Semaeostomeae; family Pelagiidae; genus Pelagia; species Pelagia noctiluca. Next base: position 28,029 of record CAWUPU010000263.1, on the reverse strand, counting down.
TGTAATGCGTTAGTTTACAACGTTTTAAAGCTAACTAAACCGTTTTAATCAATGGGAAATGCGTAGTTTAAAAGATATTTAGGTGAACTCTTATTACGGGGCTTAGTTTTCACTAAGTTTCATGGGGAACTATAAGAAACCGTTGTAATAATAAGTTCTACGCTGTTCCCATTGACAAAACTGTTGTAATGCGTTAGTTTACAACGTTTTAAAGCTAACTAAACCGTTTTAATCAATGGGAAATGCGTAGTTTAAAAGATATTTAGGTGAACTCTTATTACGGGGCTTAGTTTTCACTAAGTTTCATGGGGAACTATAAGAAACCGTTGTAATAATAAGTTCTACGCTGTTCCCATTGACAAAACTGTTGTAATGCGTTAGTTTACAACGTTTTAAAGCTAACTAAACCGTTTTAATCAATGGGAAATGCGTAGTTTAAAAGATATTTAGGTGAACTCTTATTACGGGGCTTAGTTTTCACTAAGTTTCATGGGGAACTATAAGAAACCGTTGTAATAATAAGTTCTACGCTGTTCCCATTGACAAAACTGTTGTAATGCGTTAGTTTACAACGTTTTAAAGCTAACTAAACCGTTTTAATCAATGGGAAATGCGTAGTTTAAAAGATATTTAGGTGAACTCTTATTACGGGGCTTAGTTTTCACTAAGTTTCATGGGGAACTATAAGAAACCGTTGTAATAATAAGTTCTACGCTGTTCCCATTGACAAAACTGTTGTAATGCGTTAGTTTACAACGTTTTAAAGCTAACTAAACCGTTTTAATCAATGGGAAATGCGTAGTTTAAAAGATATTTAGGTGAACTCTTATTACGGGGCTTAGTTTTCACTAAGTTTCATGGGGAACTATAAGAAACCGTTGTAATAATAAGTTCTACGCTGTTCCCATTGACAAAACTGTTGTAATGCGTTAGTTTACAACGTTTTAAAGCTAACTAAACCGTTTTAATCAATGGGAAATGCGTAGTTTAAAAGATATTTAGGTGAACTCTTATTACGGGGCTTAGTTTTCACTAAGTTTCATGGGGAACTATAAGAAACCGTTGTAATAATAAGTTCTACGCTGTTCCCATTGACAAAACTGTTGTAATGCGTTAGTTTACAACGTTTTAAAGCTAACTAAACCGTTTTAATCAATGGGAAATGCGTAGTTTAAAAGATATTTAGGTGAACTCTTATTACGGGGCTTAGTTTTCACTAAGTTTCATGGGGAACTATAAGAAACCGTTGTAATAATAAGTTCTACGCTGTTCCCATTGACAAAACTGTTGTAATGCGTTAGTTTACAACGTTTTAAAGCTAACTAAACCGTTTTAATCAATGGGAAATGCGTAGTTTAAAAGATATTTAGGTGAACTCTTATTACGGGGCTTAGTTTTCACTAAGTTTCATGGGGAGAACTATAAGAAACCGTTGTAATAATAAGTTCTACGCTGTTCCCATTGACAAAACTGTTGTAATGCGTTAGTTTACAACGTTTTAAAGCTAACTAAACCGTTTTAATCAATGGGAAATGCGTAGTTTAAAAGATATTTAGGTGAACTCTTATTACGGGGCTTAGTTTTCACTAAGTTTCATGGGGAACTATAAGAAACCGTTGTAATAATAAGTTCTACGCTGTTCCCATTGACAAAACTGTTGTAATGCGTTAGTTTACAACGTTTTAAAGCTAACTAAACCGTTTTAATCAATGGGAAATGCGTAGTTTAAAAGATATTTAGGTGAACTCTTATTACGGGGCTTAGTTTTCACTAAGTTTCATGGGGAACTATAAGAAACCGTTGTAATAATAAGTTCTACGCTGTTCCCATTGACAAAACTGTTGTAATGCGTTAGTTTACAACGTTTTAAAGCTAACTAAACCGTTTTAATCAATGGGAAATGCGTAGTTTAAAAGATATTTAGGTGAACTCTTATTACGGGGCTTAGTTTTCACTAAGTTTCATGGGGAACTATAAGAAACCGTTGTAATAATAAGTTCTACGCTGTTCCCATTGACAAAACTGTTGTAATGCGTTAGTTTACAACGTTTTAAAGCTAACTAAACCGTTTTAATCAATGGGAAATGCGTAGTTTAAAAGATATTTAGGTGAACTCTTATTACGGGGCTTAGTTTTCACTAAGTTTCATGGGGAACTATAAGAAACCGTTGTAATAATAAGTTCTACGCTGTTCCCATTGACAAAACTGTTGTAATGCGTTAGTTTACAACGTTTTAAAGCTAACTAAACCGTTTTAATCAATGGGAAATGCGTAGTTTAAAAGATATTTAGGTGAACTCTTATTACGGGGCTTAGTTTTCACTAAGTTTCATGGGGAACTATAAGAAACCGTTGTAATAATAAGTTCTACGCTGTTCCCATTGACAAAACTGTTGTAATGCGTTAGTTTACAACGTTTTAAAGCTAACTAAACCGTTTTAATCAATGGGAAATGCGTAGTTTAAAAGATATTTAGGTGAACTCTTATTACGGGGCTTAGTTTTCACTAAGTTTCATGGGGAACTATAAGAAACCGTTGTAATAATAAGTTCTACGCTGTTCCCATTGACAAAACTGTTGTAATGCGTTAGTTTACAACGTTTTAAAGCTAACTAAACCGTTTTAATCAATGGGAAATGCGTAGTTTAAAAGATATTTAGGTGAACTCTTATTACGGGGCTTAGTTTTCACTAAGTTTCATGGGGAACTATAAGAAACCGTTGTAATAATAAGTTCTACGCTGTTCCCATTGACAAAACTGTTGTAATGCGTTAGTTTACAACGTTTTAAAGCTAACTAAACCGTTTTAATCAATGGGAAATGCGTAGTTTAAAAGATATTTAGGTGAACTCTTATTACGGGGCTTAGTTTTCACTAAGTTTCATGGGGAACTATAAGAAACCGTTGTAATAATAAGTTCTACGCTGTTCCCATTGACAAAACTGTTGTAATGCGTTAGTTTACAACGTTTTAAAGCTAACTAAACCGTTTTAATCAATGGGAAATGCGTAGTTTAAAAGATATTTAGGTGAACTCTTATTACGGGGCTTAGTTTTCACTAAGTTTCATGGGGAACTATAAGAAACCGTTGTAATAATAAGTTCTACGCTGTTCCCATTGACAAAACTGTTGTAATGCGTTAGTTTACAACGTTTTAAAGCTAACTAAACCGTTTTAATCAATGGGAAATGCGTAGTTTAAAAGATATTTAGGTGAACTCTTATTACGGGGCTTAGTTTTCACTAAGTTTCATGGGGAACTATAAGAAACCGTTGTAATAATAAGTTCTACGCTGTTCCCATTGACAAAACTGTTGTAATGCGTTAGTTTACAACGTTTTAAAGCTAACTAAACCGTTTTAATCAATGGGAAATGCGTAGAACTAAACCGTTTTAATCATGGGAAATGCTGTAGTTTAAAAGATATTTAGGTGGAACTCTTATTACGGGGCTTAGTTTTCACTAAGTTTCATGGGAACTATAAGACCGTTGTAATATAAGTTCTTGTTCCATTGACAATAGCATGTCGGTATAACTAAACCGTTTAATCAATGGGAAATGCGTAGTTAAAAGATATTTAGGTGAACTCTTATTACGGGGCTTAGTTTTCACTAAGTTTCATGGGGAACTATAAGAAACCGTTGTAATAATAAGTTCTACGCTGTTCCCATTGACAAAACTGTTGTAATGCGTTAGTTTACAACGTTTTAAAGCTAACTAAACCGTTTTAATCAATGGGAAATGCGTAGTTTAAAAGATATTTAGGTGAACTCTTATTACGGGGCTTAGTTTTCACTAAGTTTCATGGGGAACTATAAGAAACCGTTGTAATAATAAGTTCTACGCTGTTCCCATTGACAAAACTGTTGTAATGCGTTAGTTTACAACGTTTTAAAGCTAACTAAACCGTTTTAATCAATGGGAAATGCGTAGTTTAAAAGATATTTAGGTGAACTCTTATTACGGGGCTTAGTTTTCACTAAGTTTCATGGGGAACTATAAGAAACCGTTGTAATAATAAGTTCTACGCTGTTCCCATTGACAAAACTGTTGTAATGCGTTAGTTTACAACGTTTTAAAGCTAACTAAACCGTTTTAATCAATGGGAAATGCGTAGTTTAAAAGATATTTAGGTGAACTCTTATTACGGGGCTTAGTTTTCACTAAGTTTCATGGGGAACTATAAGAAACCGTTGTAATAATAAGTTCTACGCTGTTCCCATTGACAAAACTGTTGTAATGCGTTAGTTTACAACGTTTTAAAGCTAACTAAACCGTTTTAATCAATGGGAAATGCGTAGTTTAAAAGATATTTAGGTGAACTCTTATTACGGGGCTTAGTTTTCACTAAGTTTCATGGGGAACTATAAGAAACCGTTGTAATAATAAGTTCTACGCTGTTCCCATTGACAAAACTGTTGTAATGCGTTAGTTTACAACGTTTTAAAGCTAACTAAACCGTTTTAATCAATGGGAAATGCGTAGTTTAAAAGATATTTAGGTGAACTCTTATTACGGGGCTTAGTTTTCACTAAGTTTCATGGGGAACTATAAGAAACCGTTGTAATAATAAGTTCTACGCTGTTCCCATTGACAAAACTGTTGTAATGCGTTAGTTTACAACGTTTTAAAGCTAACTAAACCGTTTTAATCAATGGGAAATGCGTAGTTTAAAAGATATTTAGGTGAACTCTTATTACGGGGCTTAGTTTTCACTAAGTTTCATGGGGAACTATAAGAAACCGTTGTAATAATAAGTTCTACGCTGTTCCCATTGACAAAACTGTTGTAATGCGTTAGTTTACAACGTTTTAAAGCTAACTAAACCGTTTTAATCAATGGGAAATGCGTAGTTTAAAAGATATTTAGGTGAACTCTTATTACGGGGCTTAGTTTTCACTAAGTTTCATGGGGAACTATAAGAAACCGTTGTAATAATAAGTTCTACGCTGTTCCCATTGACAAAACTGTTGTAATGCGTTAGTTTACAACGTTTTAAAGCTAACTAAACCGTTTTAATCAATGGGAAATGCGTAGTTTAAAAGATATTTAGGTGAACTCTTATTACGGGGCTTAGTTTTCACTAAGTTTCATGGGGAACTATAAGAAACCGTTGTAATAATAAGTTCTACGCTGTTCCCATTGACAAAACTGTTGTAATGCGTTAGTTTACAACGTTTTAAAGCTAACTAAACCGTTTTAATCAATGGGAAATGCGTAGTTTAAAAGATATTTAGGTGAACTCTTATTACGGGGCTTAGTTTTCACTAAGTTTCATGGGGAACTATAAGAAACCGTTGTAATAATAAGTTCTACGCTGTTCCCATTGACAAAACTGTTGTAATGCGTTAGTTTACAACGTTTTAAAGCTAACTAAACCGTTTTAATCAATGGGAAATGCGTAGTTTAAAAGATATTTAGGTGAACTCTTATTACGGGGCTTAGTTTTCACTAAGTTTCATGGGGAACTATAAGAAACCGTTGTAATAATAAGTTCTACGCTGTTCCCATTGACAAAACTGTTGTAATGCGTTAGTTTACAACGTTTTAAAGCTAACTAAACCGTTTTAATCAATGGGAAATGCGTAGTTTAAAAGATATTTAGGTGAACTCTTATTACGGGGCTTAGTTTTCACTAAGTTTCATGGGGAACTATAAGAAACCGTTGTAATAATAAGTTCTACGCTGTTCCCATTGACAAAACTGTTGTAATGCGTTAGTTTACAACGTTTTAAAGCTAACTAAACCGTTTTAATCAATGGGAAATGCGTAGTTTAAAAGATATTTAGGTGAACTCTTATTACGGGGCTTAGTTTTCACTAAGTTTCATGGGGAACTATAAGAAACCGTTGTAATAATAAGTTCTACGCTGTTCCCATTGACAAAACTGTTGTAATGCGTTAGTTTACAACGTTTTAAAGCTAACTAAACCGTTTTAATCAATGGGAAATGCGTAGTTTAAAAGATATTTAGGTGAACTCTTATTACGGGGCTTAGTTTTCACTAAGTTTCATGGGGAACTATAAGAAACCGTTGTAATAATAAGTTCTACGCTGTTCCCATTGACAAAACTGTTGTAATGCGTTAGTTTACAACGTTTTAAAGCTAACTAAACCGTTTTAATCAATGGGAAATGCGTAGTTTAAAAGATATTTAGGTGAACTCTTATTACGGGGCTTAGTTTTCACTAAGTTTCATGGGGAACTATAAGAAACCGTTGTAATAATAAGTTCTACGCTGTTCCCATTGACAAAACTGTTGTAATGCGTTAGTTTACAACGTTTTAAAGCTAACTAAACCGTTTTAATCAATGGGAAATGCGTAGTTTAAAAGATATTTAGGTGAACTCTTATTACGGGGCTTAGTTTTCACTAAGTTTCATGGGGAACTATAAGAAACCGTTGTAATAATAAGTTCTACGCTGTTCCCATTGACAAAACTGTTGTAATGCGTTAGTTTACAACGTTTTAAAGCTAACTAAACCGTTTTAATCAATGGGAAATGCGTAGTTTAAAAGATATTTAGGTGAACTCTTATTACGGGGCTTAGTTTTCACTAAGTTTCATGGGGAACTATAAGAAACCGTTGTAATAATAAGTTCTACGCTGTTCCCATTGACAAAACTGTTGTAATGCGTTAGTTTACAACGTTTTAAAGCTAACTAAACCGTTTTAATCAATGGGAAATGCGTAGTTTAAAAGATATTTAGGTGAACTCTTATTACGGGGCTTAGTTTTCACTAAGTTTCATGGGGAACTATAAGAAACCGTTGTAATAATAAGTTCTACGCTGTTCCCATTGACAAAACTGTTGTAATGCGTTAGTTTACAACGTTTTAAAGCTAACTAAACCGTTTTAATCAATGGGAAATGCGTAGTTTAAAAGATATTTAGGTGAACTCTTATTACGGGGCTTAGTTTTCACTAAGTTTCATGGGGAACTATAAGAAACCGTTGTAATAATAAGTTCTACGCTGTTCCCATTGACAAAACTGTTGTAATGCGTTAGTTTACAACGTTTTAAAGCTAACTAAACCGTTTTAATCAATGGGAAATGCGTAGTTTAAAAGATATTTAGGTGAACTCTTATTACGGGGCTTAGTTTTCACTAAGTTTCATGGGGAACTATAAGAAACCGTTGTAATAATAAGTTCTACGCTGTTCCCATTGACAAAACTGTTGTAATGCGTTAGTTTACAACGTTTTAAAGCTAACTAAACCGTTTTAATCAATGGGAAATGCGTAGTTTAAAAGATATTTAGGTGAACTCTTATTACGGGGCTTAGTTTTCACTAAGTTTCATGGGGAACTATAAGAAACCGTTGTAATAATAAGTTCTACGCTGTTCCCATTGACAAAACTGTTGTAATGCGTTAGTTTACAACGTTTTAAAGCTAACTAAACCGTTTTAATCAATGGGAAATGCGTAGTTTAAAAGATATTTAGGTGAACTCTTATTACGGGGCTTAGTTTTCACTAAGTTTCATGGGGAACTATAAGAAACCGTTGTAATAATAAGTTCTACGCTGTTCCTATTGACAAAACTGTTGTAATGCGTTAGTTTACAACGTTTTAAAGCTAACTAAACCGTTTTAATCAATGGGAAATGCGTAGTTTAAAAGATATTTAGGTGAACTCTTATTACGGGGCTTAGTTTTCACTAAGTTTCATGGGGAACTATAAGAAACCGTTGTAATAATAAGTTCTACGCTGTTCCCATTGACAAAACTGTTGTAATGCGTTAGTTTACAACGTTTTAAAGCTAACTAAACCGTTTTAATCAATGGGAAATGCGTAGTTTAAAAGATATTTAGGTGAACTCTTATTACGGGGCTTAGTTTTCACTAAGTTTCATGGGGAACTATAAGAAACCGTTGTAATAATAAGTTCTACGCTGTTCCCATTGACAAAACTGTTGTAATGCGTTAGTTTACAACGTTTTAAAGCTAACTAAACCGTTTTAATCAATGGGAAATGCGTAGTTTAAAAGATATTTAGGTGAACTCTTATTACGGGGCTTAGTTTTCACTAAGTTTCATGGGGAACTATAAGAAACCGTTGTAATAATAAGTTCTACGCTGTTCCCATTGACAAAACTGTTGTAATGCGTTAGTTTACAACGTTTTAAAGCTAACTAAACCGTTTTAATCAATGGGAAATGCGTAGTTTAAAAGATATTTAGGTGAACTCTTATTACGGGGCTTAGTTTTCACTAAGTTTCATGGGGAACTATAAGAAACCGTTGTAATAATAAGTTCTACGCTGTTCCCATTGACAAAACTGTTGTAATGCGTTAGTTTACAACGTTTTAAAGCTAACTAAACCGTTTTAATCAATGGGAAATGCGTAGTTTAAAAGATATTTAGGTGAACTCTTATTACGGGGCTTAGTTTTCACTAAGTTTCATGGGGAACTATAAGAAACCGTTGTAATAATAAGTTCTACGCTGTTCCCATTGACAAAACTGTTGTAATGCGTTAGTTTACAACGTTTTAAAGCTAACTAAACCGTTTTAATCAATGGGAAATGCGTAGTTTAAAAGATATTTAGGTGAACTCTTATTACGGGGCTTAGTTTTCACTAAGTTTCATGGGGAACTATAAGAAACCGTTGTAATAATAAGTTCTACGCTGTTCCCATTGACAAAACTGTTGTAATGCGTTAGTTTACAACGTTTTAAAGCTAACTAAACCGTTTTAATCAATGGGAAATGCGTAGTTTAAAAGATATTTAGGTGAACTCTTATTACGGGGCTTAGTTTTCACTAAGTTTCATGGGGAACTATAAGAAACCGTTGTAATAATAAGTTCTACGCTGTTCCCATTGACAAAACTGTTGTAATGCGTTAGTTTACAACGTTTTAAAGCTAACTAAACCGTTTTAATCAATGGGAAATGCGTAGTTTAAAAGATATTTAGGTGAACTCTTATTACGGGGCTTAGTTTTCACTAAGTTTCATGGGGAACTATAAGAAACCGTTGTAATAATAAGTTCTACGCTGTTCCCATTGACAAAACTGTTGTAATGCGTTAGTTTACAACGTTTTAAAGCTAACTAAACCGTTTTAATCAATGGGAAATGCGTAGTTTAAAAGATATTTAGGTGAACTCTTATTACGGGGCTTAGTTTTCACTAAGTTTCATGGGGAACTATAAGAAACCGTTGTAATAATAAGTTCTACGCTGTTCCCATTGACAAAACTGTTGTAATGCGTTAGTTTACAACGTTTTAAAGCTAACTAAACCGTTTTAATCAATGGGAAATGCGTAGTTTAAAAGATATTTAGGTGAACTCTTATTACGGGGCTTAGTTTTCACTAAGTTTCATGGGGAACTATAAGAAACCGTTGTAATAATAAGTTCTACGCTGTTCCCATTGACAAAACTGTTGTAATGCGTTAGTTTACAACGTTTTAAAGCTAACTAAACCGTTTTAATCAATGGGAAATGCGTAGTTTAAAAGATATTTAGGTGAACTCTTATTACGGGGCTTAGTTTTCACTAAGTTTCATGGGGAACTATAAGAAACCGTTGTAATAATAAGTTCTACGCTGTTCCCATTGACAAAACTGTTGTAATGCGTTAGTTTACAACGTTTTAAAGCTAACTAAACCGTTTTAATCAATGGGAAATGCGTAGTTTAAAAGATATTTAGGTGAACTCTTATTACGGGGCTTAGTTTTCACTAAGTTTCATGGGGAACTATAAGAAACCGTTGTAATAATAAGTTCTACGCTGTTCCCATTGACAAAACTGTTGTAATGCGTTAGTTTACAACGTTTTAAAGCTAACTAAACCGTTTTAATCAATGGGAAATGCGTAGTTTAAAAGATATTTAGGTGAACTCTTATTACGGGGCTTAGTTTTCACTAAGTTTCATGGGGAACTATAAGAAACCGTTGTAATAATAAGTTCTACGCTGTTCCCATTGACAAAACTGTTGTAATGCGTTAGTTTACAACGTTTTAAAGCTAACTAAACCGTTTTAATCAATGGGAAATGCGTAGTTTAAAAGATATTTAGGTGAACTCTTATTACGGGGCTTAGTTTTCACTAAGTTTCATGGGGAACTATAAGAAACCGTTGTAATAATAAGTTCTACGCTGTTCCCATTGACAAAACTGTTGTAATGCGTTAGTTTACAACGTTTTAAAGCTAACTAAACCGTTTTAATCAATGGGAAATGCGTAGTTTAAAAGATATTTAGGTGAACTCTTATTACGGGGCTTAGTTTTCACTAAGTTTCATGGGGAACTATAAGAAACCGTTGTAATAATAAGTTCTACGCTGTTCCCATTGACAAAACTGTTGTAATGCGTTAGTTTACAACGTTTTAAAGCTAACTAAACCGTTTTAATCAATGGGAAATGCGTAGTTTAAAAGATATTTAGGTGAACTCTTATTACGGGGCTTAGTTTTCACTAAGTTTCATGGGGAACTATAAGAAACCGTTGTAATAATAAGTTCTACGCTGTTCCCATTGACAAAACTGTTGTAATGCGTTAGTTTACAACGTTTTAAAGCTAACTAAACCGTTTTAATCAATGGGAAATGCGTAGTTTAAAAGATATTTAGGTGAACTCTTATTACGGGGCTTAGTTTTCACTAAGTTTCATGGGGAACTATAAGAAACCGTTGTAATAATAAGTTCTACGCTGTTCCCATTGACAAAACTGTTGTAATGCGTTAGTTTACAACGTTTTAAAGCTAACTAAACCGTTTTAATCAATGGGAAATGCGTAGTTTAAAAGATATTTAGGTGAACTCTTATTACGGGGCTTAGTTTTCACTAAGTTTCATGGGGAACTATAAGAAACCGTTGTAATAATAAGTTCTACGCTGTTCCCATTGACAAAACTGTTGTAATGCGTTAGTTTACAACGTTTTAAAGCTAACTAAACCGTTTTAATCAATGGGAAATGCGTAGTTTAAAAGATATTTAGGTGAACTCTTATTACGGGGCTTAGTTTTCACTAAGTTTCATGGGGAACTATAAGAAACCGTTGTAATAATAAGTTCTACGCTGTTCCCATTGACAAAACTGTTGTAATGCGTTAGTTTACAACGTTTTAAAGCTAACTAAACCGTTTTAATCAATGGGAAATGCGTAGTTTAAAAGATATTTAGGTGAACTCTTATTACGGGGCTTAGTTTTCACTAAGTTTCATGGGGAACTATAAGAAACCGTTGTAATAATAAGTTCTACGCTGTTCCCATTGACAAAACTGTTGTAATGCGTTAGTTTACAACGTTTTAAAGCTAACTAAACCGTTTTAATCAATGGGAAATGCGTAGTTTAAAAGATATTTAGGTGAACTCTTATTACGGGGCTTAGTTTTCACTAAGTTTCATGGGGAACTATAAGAAACCGTTGTAATAATAAGTTCTACGCTGTTCCCATTGACAAAACTGTTGTAATGCGTTAGTTTACAACGTTTTAAAGCTAACTAAACCGTTTTAATCAATGGGAAATGCGTAGTTTAAAAGATATTTAGGTGAACTCTTATTACGGGGCTTAGTTTTCACTAAGTTTCATGGGGAACTATAAGAAACCGTTGTAATAATAAGTTCTACGCTGTTCCCATTGACAAAACTGTTGTAATGCGTTAGTTTACAACGTTTTAAAGCTAACTAAACCGTTTTAATCAATGGGAAATGCGTAGTTTAAAAGATATTTAGGTGAACTCTTATTACGGGGCTTAGTTTTCACTAAGTTTCATGGGGAACTATAAGAAACCGTTGTAATAATAAGTTCTACGCTGTTCCCATTGACAAAACTGTTGTAATGCGTTAGTTTACAACGTTTTAAAGCTAACTAAACCGTTTTAATCAATGGGAAATGCGTAGTTTAAAAGATATTTAGGTGAACTCTTATTACGGGGCTTAGTTTTCACTAAGTTTCATGGGGAACTATAAGAAACCGTTGTAATAATAAGTTCTACGCTGTTCCCATTGACAAAACTGTTGTAATGCGTTAGTTTACAACGTTTTAAAGCTAACTAAACCGTTTTAATCAATGGGAAATGCGTAGTTTAAAAGATATTTAGGTGAACTCTTATTACGGGGCTTAGTTTTCACTAAGTTTCATGGGGAACTATAAGAAACCGTTGTAATAATAAGTTCTACGCTGTTCCCATTGACAAAACTGTTGTAATGCGTTAGTTTACAACGTTTTAAAGCTAACTAAACCGTTTTAATCAATGGGAAATGCGTAGTTTAAAAGATATTTAGGTGAACTCTTATTACGGGGCTTAGTTTTCACTAAGTTTCATGGGGAACTATAAGAAACCGTTGTAATAATAAGTTCTACGCTGTTCCCATTGACAAAACTGTTGTAATGCGTTAGTTTACAACGTTTTAAAGCTAACTAAACCGTTTTAATCAATGGGAAATGCGTAGTTTAAAAGATATTTAGGTGAACTCTTATTACGGGGCTTAGTTTTCACTAAGTTTCATGGGGAACTATAAGAAACCGTTGTAATAATAAGTTCTACGCTGTTCCCATTGACAAAACTGTTGTAATGCGTTAGTTTACAACGTTTTAAAGCTAACTAAACCGTTTTAATCAATGGGAAATGCGTAGTTTAAAAGATATTTAGGTGAACTCTTATTACGGGGCTTAGTTTTCACTAAGTTTCATGGGGAACTATAAGAAACCGTTGTAATAATAAGTTCTACGCTGTTCCCATTGACAAAACTGTTGTAATGCGTTAGTTTACAACGTTTTAAAGCTAACTAAACCGTTTTAATCAATGGGAAATGCGTAGTTTAAAAGATATTTAGGTGAACTCTTATTACGGGGCTTAGTTTTCACTAAGTTTCATGGGGAACTATAAGAAACCGTTGTAATAATAAGTTCTACGCTGTTCCCATTGACAAAACTGTTGTAATGCGTTAGTTTACAACGTTTTAAAGCTAACTAAACCGTTTTAATCAATGGGAAATGCGTAGTTTAAAAGATATTTAGGTGAACTCTTATTACGGGGCTTAGTTTTCACTAAGTTTCATGGGGAACTATAAGAAACCGTTGTAATAATAAGTTCTACGCTGTTCCCATTGACAAAACTGTTGTAATGCGTTAGTTTACAACGTTTTAAAGCTAACTAAACCGTTTTAATCAATGGGAAATGCGTAGTTTAAAAGATATTTAGGTGAACTCTTATTACGGGGCTTAGTTTTCACTAAGTTTCATGGGGAACTATAAGAAACCGTTGTAATAATAAGTTCTACGCTGTTCCCATTGACAAAACTGTTGTAATGCGTTAGTTTACAACGTTTTAAAGCTAACTAAACCGTTTTAATCAATGGGAAATGCGTAGTTTAAAAGATATTTAGGTGAACTCTTATTACGGGGCTTAGTTTTCACTAAGTTTCATGGGGAACTATAAGAAACCGTTGTAATAATAAGTTCTACGCTGTTCCCATTGACAAAACTGTTGTAATGCGTTAGTTTACAACGTTTTAAAGCTAACTAAACCGTTTTAATCAATGGGAAATGCGTAGTTTAAAAGATATTTAGGTGAACTCTTATTACGGGGCTTAGTTTTCACTAAGTTTCATGGGGAACTATAAGAAACCGTTGTAATAATAAGTTCTACGCTGTTCCCATTGACAAAACTGTTGTAATGCGTTAGTTTACAACGTTTTAAAGCTAACTAAACCGTTTTAATCAATGGGAAATGCGTAGTTTAAAAGATATTTAGGTGAACTCTTATTACGGGGCTTAGTTTTCACTAAGTTTCATGGGGAACTATAAGAAACCGTTGTAATAATAAGTTCTACGCTGTTCCCATTGACAAAACTGTTGTAATGCGTTAGTTTACAACGTTTTAAAGCTAACTAAACCGTTTTAATCAATGGGAAATGCGTAGTTTAAAAGATATTTAGGTGAACTCTTATTACGGGGCTTAGTTTTCACTAAGTTTCATGGGGAACTATAAGAAACCGTTGTAATAATAAGTTCTACGCTGTTCCCATTGACAAAACTGTTGTAATGCGTTAGTTTACAACGTTTTAAAGCTAACTAAACCGTTTTAATCAATGGGAAATGCGTAGTTTAAAAGATATTTAGGTGAACTCTTATTACGGGGCTTAGTTTTCACTAAGTTTCATGGGGAACTATAAGAAACCGTTGTAATAATAAGTTCTACGCTGTTCCCATTGACAAAACTGTTGTAATGCGTTAGTTTACAACGTTTTAAAGCTAACTAAACCGTTTTAATCAATGGGAAATGCGTAGTTTAAAAGATATTTAGGTGAACTCTTATTACGGGGCTTAGTTTTCACTAAGTTTCATGGGGAACTATAAGAAACCGTTGTAATAATAAGTTCTACGCTGTTCTCATTGACAAAACTGTTGTAATGCGTTAGTTTACAACGTTTTAAAGCTAACTAAACCGTTTTAATCAATGGGAAATGCGTAGTTTAAAAGATATTTAGGTGAACTCTTATTACGGGGCTTAGTTTTCACTAAGTTTCATGGGGAACTATAAGAAACCGTTGTAATAATAAGTTCTACGCTGTTCCCATTGACAAAACTGTTGTAATGCGTTAGTTTACAACGTTTTAAAGCTAACTAAACCGTTTTAATCAATGGGAAATGCGTAGTTTAAAAGATATTTAGGTGAACTCTTATTACGGGGCTTAGTTTTCACTAAGTTTCATGGGGAACTATAAGAAACCGTTGTAATAATAAGTTCTACGCTGTTCCCATTGACAAAACTGTTGTAATGCGTTAGTTTACAACGTTTTAAAGCTAACTAAACCGTTTTAATCAATGGGAAATGCGTAGTTTAAAAGATATTTAGGTGAACTCTTATTACGGGGCTTAGTTTTCACTAAGTTTCATGGGGAACTATAAGAAACCGTTGTAATAATAAGTTCTACGCTGTTCCCATTGACAAAACTGTTGTAATGCGTTAGTTTACAACGTTTTAAAGCTAACTAAACCGTTTTAATCAATGGGAAATGCGTAGTTTAAAAGATATTTAGGTGAACTCTTATTACGGGGCTTAGTTTTCACTAAGTTTCATGGGGAACTATAAGAAACCGTTGTAATAATAAGTTCTACGCTGTTCCCATTGACAAAACTGTTGTAATGCGTTAGTTTACAACGTTTTAAAGCTAACTAAACCGTTTTAATCAATGGGAAATGCGTAGTTTAAAAGATATTTAGGTGAACTCTTATTACGGGGCTTAGTTTTCACTAAGTTTCATGGGGAACTATAAGAAACCGTTGTAATAATAAGTTCTACGCTGTTCCCATTGACAAAACTGTTGTAATGCGTTAGTTTACAACGTTTTAAAGCTAACTAAACCGTTTTAATCAATGGGAAATGCGTAGTTTAAAAGATATTTAGGTGAACTCTTATTACGGGGCTTAGTTTTCACTAAGTTTCATGGGGAACTATAAGAAACCGTTGTAATAATAAGTTCTACGCTGTTCCCATTGACAAAACTGTTGTAATGCGTTAGTTTACAACGTTTTAAAGCTAACTAAACCGTTTTAATCAATGGGAAATGCGTAGTTTAAAAGATATTTAGGTGAACTCTTATTACGGGGCTTAGTTTTCACTAAGTTTCATGGGGAACTATAAGAAACCGTTGTAATAATAAGTTCTACGCTGTTCCCATTGACAAAACTGTTGTAATGCGTTAGTTTACAACGTTTTAAAGCTAACTAAACCGTTTTAATCAATGGGAAATGCGTAGTTTAAAAGATATTTAGGTGAACTCTTATTACGGGGCTTAGTTTTCACTAAGTTTCATGGGGAACTATAAGAAACCGTTGTAATAATAAGTTCTACGCTGTTCCCATTGACAAAACTGTTGTAATGCGTTAGTTTACAACGTTTTAAAGCTAACTAAACCGTTTTAATCAATGGGAAATGCGTAGTTTAAAAGATATTTAGGTGAACTCTTATTACGGGGCTTAGTTTTCACTAAGTTTCATGGGGAACTATAAGAAACCGTTGTAATAATAAGTTCTACGCTGTTCCCATTGACAAAACTGTTGTAATGCGTTAGTTTACAACGTTTTAAAGCTAACTAAACCGTTTTAATCAATGGGAAATGCGTAGTTTAAAAGATATTTAGGTGAACTCTTATTACGGGGCTTAGTTTTCACTAAGTTTCATGGGGAACTATAAGAAACCGTTGTAATAATAAGTTGTACGCTGTTCCCATTGACCAAACTGTTGTAATGCGTTAGTTTACAACGTTTTAAAGCTAACTAAACCGTTTTAATCAATGGGAAATGCGTAGTTTAAAAGATATTTAGGTGAACTCTTATTACGGGGCTTAGTTTTCACTAAGTTTCATGGGGAACTATAAGAAACCGTTGTAATAATAAGTTCTACGCTGTTCCCATTGACAAAACTGTTGTAATGCGTTAGTTTACAACGTTTTAAAGCTAACTAAACCGTTTTAATCAATGGGAAATGCGTAGTTTAAAAGATATTTAGGTGAACTCTTATTACGGGGCTTAGTTTTCACTAAGTTTCATGGGGAACTATAAGAAACCGTTGTAATAATAAGTTCTACGCTGTTCCCATTGACAAAACTGTTGTAATGCGTTAGTTTACAACGTTTTAAAGCTAACTAAACCGTTTTAATCAATGGGAAATGCGTAGTTTAAAAGATATTTAGGTGAACTCTTATTACGGGGCTTAGTTTTCACTAAGTTTCATGGGGAACTATAAAAAACCGTTGTAATAATAAGTTCTACGCTGTTCCCATTGACAAAACTGTTGTAATGCGTTAGTTTACAACGTTTTAAAGCTAACTAAACCATTTTAATAAATGGGAAATGCGTAGTTTAAAAGATATTTAGGTGAACTCTTATTACGGGGCTTAGTTTTCACTAAGTTTCATGGGGAACTATAAGAAACCGTTGTAATAATAAGTTCTACGCTGTTCCCATTGACAAAACTGTTGTAATGCGTTAGTTTACAACGTTTTAAAGCTAACTAAACCGTTTTAATCAATGGGAAATGCGTAGTTTAAAAGATATTTAGGTGAACTCTTATTACGGGGCTTAGTTTTCACTAAGTTTCATGGGGAACTATAAGAAACCGTTGTAATAATAAGTTCTACGCTGTTCCCATTGACAAAACTGTTGTAATGCGTTAGTTTACAACGTTTTAAAGCTTACTAAACCGTTTTAATCAATGGGAAATGCGTAGTTTAAAATATATTTAGGTGAACTCTTATTACGGGGCTTAGTTTTCACTAAGTTTCATAGGGAACTATAAGAAACCGTTGTAATAATAAGTTCTACGCTGTTCCCATTGACAAAACTGTTGTAATGCGTTAGTTTACAACGTTTTAAAGCTAACTAAACCGTTTTAATCAATGGGAAATGCGTAGTTTAAAAGATATTTAGGTGAACTCTTATTACGGGGCTTAGTTTTCACTAAGTTTCATGGGGAACTATAAGAAACCGTTGTAATAATAAGTTCTACGCTGTTCCCATTGACAAAACTACAGTAATGCGTTAGTTTACAACGTTTTAAAGCTAACTAAACCGTTTTAATCAATGGGAAATGCGTAGTTTAAAAGATATTTAGGTGAACTCTTATTACGGGGCTTAGTTTTCACTAAGTTTCATGGGGAACTATAAGAAACCGTTGTAATAATAAGTTCTACGCTGTTCTTATTGACAAAACTGTTGTAATGCGTTAGTTTACAACGTTTTAAAGCTAACTAAACCGTTTTAATCAATGGAAAATGCGTAGTTTAAAAGATATTTAGGTGAACTCTTATTACGGGGCTTAGTTTTCACTAAGTTTCATGGGGAACTATAAGAAACCGTTGTAATAATAAGTTCTACGCTGTTCCCATTGACAAAACTGTTGTAATGCGTTAGTTTACAACGTTTTAAAGCTAACTAAACCGTTTTAATCAATGGGAAATGCGTAGTTTAAAAGATATTTAGGTGAACTCTTATTACGGGGCTTAGTTTTCACTAAGTTTCATGGGGAACTATAAGAAACCGTTGTAATGATAAGTTCTACGCTGTTCCCATTGACGAAACTGTTGTAATGCGTTAGTTTACAACGTTTTAAAGCTAACTAAACCGTTTTAATCAATGGGAAATGCGTAGTTTAAAAGATATTTAGGTGAACTCTTATTACGGGGCTTAGTTTTCACTAAGTTTCATGGGGAACTATAAGAAACCGTTGTAATAATAAGTTCTACGCTGTTCCCATTGACAAAACTGTTGTAATGCGTTAGTTTACAACGTTTTAAAGGCTAACTAAACCGTTTTAATCAATGGGAAATGCGTAGTTTAAAAGATATTTAGGTGAACTCTTATTACGGGGCTTAGTTTTCACTAAGTTTCATGGGGAACTATAAGAAACCGTTGAAGAAATAAGTTCTACGCTGTTCCCATTGACAAAACTGTTGTAATGCGTTAGTTTACAACGTTTTAAAGCTAACTAAACCGTTTTAATCAATGGGAAATGCGTAGTTTAAAAGATATTTAGGTGAACTCTTGTTACGGGGCTTAGTTTTCACTAAGTTTCATGGGGAACTATAAGAAACCGTTGTAATAATAAGTTCTACGCTGTTCCCATTGACAAAACTGTTGTAATGCGTTAGTTTACAACGTTTTAAAGCTAACTAAACCGTTTTAATCAATGGGAAATGCGTAGTTTAAAAGATATTTAGGTGAACTCTTATTACGGGGCTTAGTTTTCACTAAGTTTCATGGGGAACTATAAGAAACCGTTGTAATAATAAGTTCTACGCTGTTCCCATTGACAAAACTGTTGTAATGCGTTAGTTTACAACGTTTTAAAGCTAACAAAACCGTTTTAATTAATGGGAAATGCGTAGTTTAAAAGATATTTAGGTGAACTCTTATTACGGGGCTTAGTTTTTACTAAGTTTCATGGGGAACTATAAGAAACCGTTGTAATAATAAGTTCTACGCTGTTCGCATTGACAAAACTGTTGTAATGCGCTAGTTTACAACGTTTTAAAGCTAACTAAACCGTTTTAATCAATGGGAAATGCGTAGTTTAAAAGATATTTAGGTGAACTCTTATTACGGGGCTTAGTTTTCACTAAGTTTCATGGGGAACTATAAGAAACCGTTGTAATAATAAGTTCTACGCTGTTCCCATTGACAAAACTGTTGTAATGCGTTAGTTTACAACGTTTTAAAGCTAACTAAACCGTTTTAATCAATGGGAAATGCGTAGTTTAAAAGATATTTAGGTGAACTCTTATTACGGGGCTTAGTTTTCACTAAGTTTCATGGGGAACTATAAGAAACCGTTGTAATAATAAGTTCTACGCTGTTCCCATTGACAAAACTGTTGTAATGCGTTAGTTTACAACGTTTTAAAGCTAACTAAACCGTTTTAATCAATGGGAAATGCGTAGTTTAAAAGATATTTAGGTGAACTCTTATTACGGGGCTTAGTTTTCACTAAGTTTCATGGGGAACTATAAGAAACCGTTGTAATAATAAGTTCTACGCTGTTCCCATTGACAAAACTGTTGTAATGCGTTAGTTTACAACGTTTTAAAGCTAACTAAACCGTTTTAATCAATGGGAAATGCGTAGTTTAAAAGATATTTAGGTGAACTCTTATTACGGGGCTTAGTTTTCACTAAGTTTCATGGGGAACTATAAGAAACCGTTGTAATAATAAGTTCTACGCTGTTCCCATTGACAAAACTGTTGTAATGCGTTAGTTTACAACGTTTTAAAGCTAACTAAACCGTTTTAATCAATGGGAAATGCGTAGTTGAAAAGATATTTAGGTGAACTCTTATTACGGGGCTTAGTTTTCACTAAGTTTCATGGGGAACTATAAGAAACCGTTGTAATAATAAGTTCTACGCTGTTCCCATTGACAAAACTGTTGTAATGCGTTAGTTTACAACGTTTTAAAGCTAACTAAACCGTTTTAATCAATGGGAAATGCGTAGTTTAAAAGATATTTAGGTGAACTCTTATTACGGGGCTTAGTTTTCACTAAGTTTCATGGGGAACTATAAGAAACCGTTGTAATAATAAGTTCTACGCTGTTCCCATTGACAAAACTGTTGTAATGCGTTAGTTTACAACGTTTTAAAGCTAACTAAACCGTTTTAATCAATGGGAAATGCGTAGTTTAAAAGATATTTAGGTGAACTCTTATTACGGGGCTTAGTTTTCACTAAGTTTCATGGGGAACTATAAGAAACCGTTGTAATAATAAGTTCTACGCTGTTCCCGTTGACAAAACTGTTGTAATGCGTTAGTTTACAACGTTTTAAAGCTAACTACACCGTTTTAATCAATGGGAAATGCGTAGTTTAAAAGATATTTAGGTGAACTCTTATTACGGGGCTTAGTTTTCACTAAGTTTCATGGGGAACTATAAGAAACCGTTGTAATAATAAGTTCTACGCTGTTCCCATTGACAAAACTGTTGTAATGCGTTAGTTTACAACGTTTTAAAGCTAACTAAACCGTTTTAATCAATGGGAAATGCGTAGTTTAAAAGATATTTAGGTGAACTCTTATTACGGGGCTTAGTTTTCACTAAGTTTCATGGGGAACTATAAGAAACCGTTGTAATAATAAGTTCTACGCTGTTCCCATTGACAAAACTGTTGTAATGCGTTAGTTTACAACGTTTTAAAGCTAACTAAACCGTTTTAATCAATGGGAAATGGGTAGTTTAAAAGATATTTAGGTGAACTCTTATTACGGGGCTTAGTTTTCACTAAGTTTCATGGGGAACTATAAGAAACCGTTGTAATAATAAGTTCTACGCTGTTCCCATTGACAAAACTGTTGTAATGCGTTAGTTTACAACGTTTTAAAGCTAACTAAACCGTTTTAATCAATGGGAAATGGGTAGTTTAAAAGATATTTAGGTGAACTCTTATTACGGGGCTTAGTTTTCACTAAGTTTCATGGGGAACTATAAGAAACCGTTGTAATAATAAGTTCTACGCTGTTCCCATTGACAAAACTGTTGTAATGCGTTAGTTTACAACGTTTTAAAGCTAACTAAACCGTTTTAATCAATGGGAAATGCGTAGTTTAAAAGATATTTAGGTGAACTCTTATTACGGGGCTTAGTTTTCACTAAGTTTCATGGGGAACTATAAGAAACCGTTGTAATAATAAGTTCTACGCTGTTCCCATTGACAAAACTGTTGTAATGCGTTAGTTCACAACGTTTTAAAGCTAACTAAACCGTTTTAATCAATGGGAAATGCGTAGTTTAAAAGATATTTAGGTGAACTCTTATTACGGGGCTTAGTTTTCACTAAGTTTCATGGGGAACTATAAGAAACCGTTGTAATAATAAGTTCTACGCTGTTCCCATTGACAAAACTGTTGTAATGCGTTAGTTTACAACGTTTTAAAGCTAACTAAACCGTTTTAATCAATGGGAAATGCGTAGTTTAAAAGATATTTAGGTGAACTCTTATTACGGGGCTTAGTTTTCACTAAGTGTCATGGGGAACTATAAGAAACCGTTGTAATAATAAGTTCTACGCTGTTCCCATTGACAAAACTGTTGTAATGCGTTAGTTTACAACGTTTTAAAGCTAACTAAACCGTTTTAATCAATGGGAAATGCGTAGTTTAAAAGATATTTAGGTGAACTCTTATTACGGGGCTTAGTTTTCACTAAGTTTCATGGGGAACTATAAGAAACCGTTGTAATAATAAGTTCTACGCTGTTCCCATTGACAAAACTGTTGTAATGCGTTAGTTTACAACGTTTTAAAGCTAACTAAACCGTTTTAATCAATGGGAAATGCGTAGTTTAAAAGATATTTAGGTGAACTCTTATTACGGGGCTTAGTTTTCACTAAGTTTCATGGGGAACTATAAGAAACCGTTGTAATAATAAGTTCTACGCTGTTCCCATTGACAAAACTGTTGTAATGCGTTAGTTTACAACGTTTTAAAGCTTACTAAACCGTTTTAATCAATGGGAAATGCGTAGTTTAAAAGATATTTAGGTGAACTCTTATTACGGGGCTTAGTTTTCACTAAGTTTCATGGGGAACTATAAGAAACCGTTGTAATAATAAGTTCTACGCTGTTCCCATTGACAAAACTGTTGTAATGCGT
The DNA here is from genome assembly GCA_963924455.1 of Pelagia noctiluca. NCBI lineage: Eukaryota > Metazoa > Cnidaria > Scyphozoa > Semaeostomeae > Pelagiidae > Pelagia > Pelagia noctiluca. Next base: position 5,936 of record CAWUPU010000263.1, on the reverse strand, counting down.
TAGTTTACAACGTTTTAAAGCTAACTAAACCGTTTTAATCAATGGGAAATGCGTAGTTTAAAAGATATTTAGGTGAACTCTTATTACGGGGCTTAGTTTTCACTAAGTTTCATGGGGAACTATAAGAAACCGTTGTAATAATAAGTTCTACGCTGTTCCCATTGACAAAACTGTTGTAATGCGTTAGTTTACAACGTTTTAAAGCTAACTAAACCGTTTTAATCAATGGGAAATGCGTAGTTTAAAAGATATTTAGGTGAACTCTTATTACGGGGCTTAGTTTTCACTAAGTTTCATGGGGAACTATAAGAAACCGTTGTAATAATAAGTTCTACGCTGTTCCCATTGACAAAACTGTTGTAATGCGTTAGTTTACAACGTTTTAAAGCTAACTAAACCGTTTTAATCAATGGGAAATGCGTAGTTTAAAAGATATTTAGGTGAACTCTTATTACGGGGCTTAGTTTTCACTAAGTTTCATGGGGAACTATAAGAAACCGTTGTAATAATAAGTTCTACGCTGTTCCCATTGACAAAACTGTTGTAATGCGTTAGTTTACAACGTTTTAAAGCTAACTAAACCGTTTTAATCAATGGGAAATGCGTAGTTTAAAAGATATTTAGGTGAACTCTTATTACGGGGCTTAGTTTTCACTAAGTTTCATGGGGAACTATAAGAAACCGTTGTAATAATAAGTTCTACGCTGTTCCCATTGACAAAACTGTTGTAATGCGTTAGTTTACAACGTTTTAAAGCTAACTAAACCGTTTTAATCAATGGGAAATGCGTAGTTTAAAAGATATTTAGGTGAACTCTTATTACGGGGCTTAGTTTTCACTAAGTTTCATGGGGAACTATAAGAAACCGTTGTAATAATAAGTTCTACGCTGTTCCCATTGACAAAACTGTTGTAATGCGTTAGTTTACAACGTTTTAAAGCTAACTAAACCGTTTTAATCAATGGGAAATGCGTAGTTTAAAAGATATTTAGGTGAACTCTTATTACGGGGCTTAGTTTTCACTAAGTTTCATGGGGAACTATAAGAAACCGTTGTAATAATAAGTTCTACGCTGTTCCCATTGACAGAACTGTTGTAATGCGTTAGTTTACAACGTTTTAAAGCTAACTAAACCGTTTTAATCAATGGGAAATGCGTAGTTTAAAAGATATTTAGGTGAACTCTTATTACGGGGCTTAGTTTTCACTAAGTTTCATGGGGAACTATAAGAAACCGTTGTAATAATAAGTTCTACGCTGTTCCCATTGACAAAACTGTTGTAATGCGTTAGTTTACAACGTTTTAAAGCTAACTAAACCGTTTTAATCAATGGGAAATGCGTAGTTTAAAAGATATTTAGGTGAACTCTTATTACGGGGCTTAGTTTTCACTAAGTTTCATGGGGAACTATAAGAAACCGTTGTAATAATAAGTTCTACGCTGTTCCCATTGACAAAACTGTTGTAATGCGTTAGTTTACAACGTTTTAAAGCTAACTAAACCGTTTTAATCAATGGGAAATGCGTAGTTTAAAAGATATTTAGGTGAACTCTTATTACGGGGCTTAGTTTTCACTAAGTTTCATGGGGAACTATAAGAAACCGTTGTAATAATAAGTTCTACGCTGTTCCCATTGACAAAACTGTTGTAATGCGTTAGTTTACAACGTTTTAAAGCTAACTAAACCGTTTTAATCAATGGGAAATGCGTAGTTTAAAAGATATTTAGGTGAACTCTTATTACGGGGCTTAGTTTTCACTAAGTTTCATGGGGAACTATAAGAAACCGTTGTAATAATAAGTTCTACGCTGTTCCCATTGACAAAACTGTTGTAATGCGTTAGTTTACAACGTTTTAAAGCTAACTAAACCGTTTTAATCAATGGGAAATGCGTAGTTTAAAAGATATTTAGGTGAACTCTTATTACGGGGCTTAGTTTTCACTAAGTTTCATGGGGAACTATAAGAAACCGTTGTAATAATAAGTTCTACGCTGTTCCCATTGACAAAACTGTTGTAATGCGTTAGTTTACAACGTTTTAAAGCTAACTAAACCGTTTTAATCAATGGGAAATGCGTAGTTTAAAAGATATTTAGGTGAACTCTTATTACGGGGCTTAGTTTTCACTAAGTTTCATGGGGAACTATAAGAAACCGTTGTAATAATAAGTTCTACGCTGTTCCCATTGACAAAACTGTTGTAATGCGTTAGTTTACAACGTTTTAAAGCTAACTAAACCGTTTTAATCAATGGGAAATGCGTAGTTTAAAAGATATTTAGGTGAACTCTTATTACGGGGCTTAGTTTTCACTAAGTTTCATGGGGAACTATAAGAAACCGTTGTAATAATAAGTTCTACGCTGTTCCCATTGACAAAACTGTTGTAATGCGTTAGTTTACAACGTTTTAAAGCTAACTAAACCGTTTTAATCAATGGGAAATGCGTAGTTTAAAAGATATTTAGGTGAACTCTTATTACGGGGCTTAGTTTTCACTAAGTTTCATGGGGAACTATAAGAAACCGTTGTAATAATAAGTTCTACGCTGTTCCCATTGACAAAACTGTTGTAATGCGTTAGTTTACAACGTTTTAAAGCTAACTAAACCGTTTTAATCAATGGGAAATGCGTAGTTTAAAAGATATTTAGGTGAACTCTTATTACGGGGCTTAGTTTTCACTAAGTTTCATGGGGAACTATAAGAAACCGTTGTAATAATAAGTTCTACGCTGTTCCCATTGACAAAACTGTTGTAATGCGTTAGTTTACAACGTTTTAAAGCTAACTAAACCGTTTTAATCAATGGGAAATGCGTAGTTTAAAAGATATTTAGGTGAACTCTTATTACGGGGCTTAGTTTTCACTAAGTTTCATGGGGAACTATAAGAAACCGTTGTAATAATAAGTTCTACGCTGTTCCCATTGACAAAACTGTTGTAATGCGTTAGTTTACAACGTTTTAAAGCTAACTAAACCGTTTTAATCAATGGGAAATGCGTAGTTTAAAAGATATTTAGGTGAACTCTTATTACGGGGCTTAGTTTTCACTAAGTTTCATGGGGAACTATAAGAAACCGTTGTAATAATAAGTTCTACGCTGTTCCCATTGACAAAACTGTTGTAATGCGTTAGTTTACAACGTTTTAAAGCTAACTAAACCGTTTTAATCAATGGGAAATGCGTAGTTTAAAAGATATTTAGGTGAACTCTTATTACGGGGCTTAGTTTTCACTAAGTTTCATGGGGAACTATAAGAAACCGTTGTAATAATAAGTTCTACGCTGTTCCCATTGACAAAACTGTTGTAATGCGTTAGTTTACAACGTTTTAAAGCTAACTAAACCGTTTTAATCAATGGGAAATGCGTAGTTTAAAAGATATTTAGGTGAACTCTTATTACGGGGCTTAGTTTTCACTAAGTTTCATGGGGAACTATAAGAAACCGTTGTAATAATAAGTTCTACGCTGTTCCCATTGACAAAACTGTTGTAATGCGTTAGTTTACAACGTTTTAAAGCTAACTAAACCGTTTTAATCAATGGGAAATGCGTAGTTTAAAAGATATTTAGGTGAACTCTTATTACGGGGCTTAGTTTTCACTAAGTTTCATGGGGAACTATAAGAAACCGTTGTAATAATAAGTTCTACGCTGTTCCCATTGACAAAACTGTTGTAATGCGTTAGTTTACAACGTTTTAAAGCTAACTAAACCGTTTTAATCAATGGGAAATGCGTAGTTTAAAAGATATTTAGGTGAACTCTTATTACGGGGCTTAGTTTTCACTAAGTTTCATGGGGAACTATAAGAAACCGTTGTAATAATAAGTTCTACGCTGTTCCCATTGACAAAACTGTTGTAATGCGTTAGTTTACAACGTTTTAAAGCTAACTAAACCGTTTTAATCAATGGGAAATGCGTAGTTTAAAAGATATTTAGGTGAACTCTTATTACGGGGCTTAGTTTTCACTAAGTTTCATGGGGAACTATAAGAAACCGTTGTAATAATAAGTTCTACGCTGTTCCCATTGACAAAACTGTTGTAATGCGTTAGTTTACAACGTTTTAAAGCTAACTAAACCGTTTTAATCAATGGGAAATGCGTAGTTTAAAAGATATTTAGGTGAACTCTTATTACGGGGCTTAGTTTTCACTAAGTTTCATAAGGAACTATAAGAAACCGTTGTAATAATAAGTTCTACGCTGTTCCCATTGACAAAACTGTTGTAATGCGTTAGTTTACAACGTTTTAAAGCTAACTAAACCGTTTTAATCAATGGGAAATGCGTAGTTTAAAAGATATTTAGGTGAACTCTTATTACGGGGCTTAGTTTTCACTAAGTTTCATGGGGAACTATAAGAAACCGTTGTAATAATAAGTTCTACGCTGTTCCCATTGACAAAACTGTTGTAATGCGTTAGTTTACACGTTTTAAAGCTAACTAAACCGTTTTAATCAATGGGAAATGCGTAGTTTAAAAGATATTTAGGTGAACTCTTATTACGGGGCTTAGTTTTCACTAAGTTTCATGGGGAACTATAAGAAACCGTTGTAATAATAAGTTCTACGCTGTTCCCATTGACAAAACTGTTGTAATGCATTAGTTTTACAACGTTTTAAAGCTAACTAAACCGTTTTAATCAATAGGAAATGCGTAGTTAAAAGATATTTAGGTGAACTCTTATTACGGGGCTTAGTTTTCACTAAGTTTCATGGGGAACTATAAGAAACCGTTGTAATAATAAGTTCTACGCTGTTCCCATTGACAAAACTGTTGTAATGCGTTAGTTTACAACGTTTTAAAGCTAACTAAACCGTTTTAATCAATGGGAAATGCGTAGTTTAAAAGATATTTAGGTGAACTCTTATTACGGGGCTTAGTTTTCACTAAGTTTCATGGGGAACTATAAGAAACCGTTGTAATAATAAGTTCTACGCTGTTTCCATTGACAAAACTGTTGTAATGCGTTAGTTTACAACGTTTTAAAGCTAACTAAACCGTTTTAATCAATGGGAAAAGCGTAGTTTAAAAGATATTTAGGTGAAACTCTTATTACGGGGCTTAGTTTTCACTAAGTTTCATGGGGAACTATAAGAAACCGTTGTAATAATAAGTTCTACGCTGTTCCCATTGACAAAACTGTTGTAATGCGTTAGTTTACAACGTTTTAAAGCTAACTAAACCGTTTTAATCAATGGGAAATGCGTAGTTTAAAAGATATTTAGGTGAACTCTTATTACGGGGCTTAGTTTTCACTAAGTTTCATGGGGAACTATAAGAAACCGTTGTAATAATAAGTTCTACGCTGTTCCCATTGACAAAACTGTTGTAATGCGTTAGTTTACAACGTTTTAAAGCTAACTAAACCGTTTTAATCAATGGGAAATGTGTAGTTTAAAAGATATTTAGGTGAACTCTTATTACGGGGCTTAGTTTTCACTAAGTTTCATGGGGAACTATAAGAAACCGTTGTAATAATAAGTTCTACGCTGTTCCCATTGACAAAACTGTTGTAATGCGTTAGTTTACAACGTTTTAAAGCTAACTAAACCGTTTTAATCGATGGGAAATGCGTAGTTTAAAAGATATTTAGGTGAACTCTTATTACGGGGCTTAGTTTTCACTAAGTTTCATGTGGAACTATAAGAAACTGTTGTAATATAAGTTCCTACGCTGTTCACATTGACAAAACTGTTGTAATGCGTTAGTTTAAAACGGTTTAAAGCTAACTAAACCGTTTTAATCAATGGGAAATGCGTAGTTTAAAAGATATTTAGGTGAACTCTTATTACGGGGCTTAGTTTTCACTAAGTTTCATGGGGAACTATACTCGACATCTATAAGCTAACTAAACCGTTTAATCAATGGGAAATGCGTAGTTTAAAAATATTTAGGTGAACTCTTAGTACGGGGCTTAGTTTTCACTAAGTTCATGGG